>APFE030634863.1:28838-78630 GCA_000404065.3 Pinus taeda | reverse complement strand
AAAAACAATGAAAAAACATAAACAATGTTTAAAAAAAATGAAAACAAAAAAAAAATTGGTTCCCATAGCCATACCAAGCTACCCATCCCAAATCAATGAAGAAATACAAACAATTTTTTAAAAACAATGAAAACAAAAAAAAAAATGGTGCCCTTATGAAGTTTTTCAACCAAAAAAAATTAAAAACATAGAAAAACATTGTTTTGAAACAATGAAAACTAAAAAAAATCAACCTACATACCGTTTCTACGGTGAAAATGGCGATCTCCTCTCGAAATAGTGAGCGTAGACCCTTGAATCGGCAAAATCGCCCTCCAAACCCTCTCTCCCAGCTGAGAAGCTCTTCCTCCGCCGCACGCTGTCCAAATGGGCAAAAGAAATTTCATTTTTCCCTTTAAAAACCCGCTGTCGCCCGACCCCACGATTTTTTGGGTAAAAATCGCGCTTTTTTCGAAAAAAAACGCCAAAAAAATTTTAATCGCGATTTTTTCCTATAAAACGCGCGATTTACGCGGTGTGGGGAAAAAATCGCGATTTTTTGAAAAAAGCGCGATTAGATCGCGCTTTTCACAACACTGGTTCAAATGACTTCAAATCCTCACCAATTTATACTAAAATGTAGGTGATGAGTAGACACGTCTATTGGGCTTCTGAGCCTACTCAAGTGCTGGTCGGCTTGATAATAATTACATAAACAAAATAAATTCATATCTCCATAAATACTTGTCGGAATCGGATGATCTTTAGATCAATCCTACACCTCTCAATGAGAGGGATCCAATAAAAATATCAGCTGTCATAAATAAGCTGACCCACATGGAGTTTGGCCCTAGTTGCCAATTTTAACAAAAACCAATGGTATCATGTAATGTACAAGAGAGGTCGAACTGCACTCTCATGTGTCATGGTGATAAATAAGATGTTTGACGATTTAAGAGCAGCACACAATAGACACAACAATGACCAAAATTACCCAATGCCATTCCAACAGTTGATGGAAAGGGATGTGTGCCCTATCACCCCTCCCAAGGGGCCCATCATTTGGAATCCCTAAAGCACTGTTCCCACAAGAGTCTAAGATGATTGCTCTAAGGTTCTTGATTGATGCTCGTTTCCCTACCTGACATGTTTTAACCAACTCCCTAGAGTGTTGAGCTCTACAACCTATGTTCTGGTGAGATCTATGCCAAGGAAAATCTTACTAAGAAGAGAAAACAACTATCGTTTCATTGTAAGTGCCCAAATCCAACCAGTTGCAAACCTAAACAGAAGAAAAATAGTGGAATTGAACCCAAGCCAAGTCCTATCAAAGGTCACATCAAGGAGATCCAGATTATCTCCAAGGAATAAGGTTACCACCACCATGGGGTCAGTGAGGATGAAAGAGATAAAAAGAGCCCTCTCATTCCCTTCCTCAATTCTTGTGCCCATGAGTTTATATGAGTTTGTGTTTCATGTTTGAAGGCAGCCTAATGAGATCTAATCTCCTCTTATTGAAAATACTAAAGGTCTTAGACTTAGATGTTGAAAGCAGTAGCAACATGAATAAGGTCTTCTTTGACTTGTGCTTTAGTCAAAGAGACCACAAGCAGTCTTTCTTTAGCATCCACAAGTTCCTATAAGTTAAAACAAGTTCCTAAAAGTTAGGACGAGTCATGGAGTAGTTAACTCATGCGCAGGAGTTGGAGGCTCAATCATGTTTGTCTCCAAGGGTGAGTTATTTTTGGAAAAAGATGAGTTAGTGAACTTCACTTTCTAATTGAGGCGCGACAAGTTAGAAGAGTCAGTTTGACTCAGTTCACAATTCAATCACAAGTCCAAGCTCCAAAATTATCTTGTCAAATTTAACATGATCGAAAAGCTTATAAGGAGGACAAAGGCACCCTCTTAATTCATTCTTGTATGCACAGGTTGTGTGTGTGAGAGCCTTGCAGTGAGAGGGTATTCTTGGAGTAGCCAGTTACCTCTACGCGGAGCATAGAGAAACTTCTTGCAGCCAGACATGTGCTAGGATTTAGGAGGTTTCTCCTAAATCATAGAAACCTATTCCTACACTAGGAAATAGGAAGAAATAGGTTGCAAGCAAGTAGGAGCAGAGGTGAAGGTTGCAGGCAGGATGTTTCTAGCTGGTGTAGCAGTGAGAACAGTGAGTTTTCAATTGAATCAGTTGTCTTGTATTTGATCTAATTACTCATAACTCTATCAATAAAATCTACAGCAAGCGCAGGGTTTTCCCAGTTGGGTTCCCTGGAAAATTGTGTTTTTGATATTGTGTGACTGTGCTTTATTTCTGTTCTATTCAAGCAATAGCAGAATTTCAAGGATTTTCTACATTAGAATCTGTTTATTTCATGTTTCATGATAATTGATATGTACTATTTCGCATTTGGACACATTGTAGCTTGGGTTTTGGCCATGTGGGCCTTGCATTGAAAGCAACACAATGTGAATTGGCATTTTGTGATGAACCTATTCCAATTGTGGAGACCAAAGCCAAAGCCCTACTAAAAATGCCCAAGGTCTTAAACTTAGAGTCCATTTATTTCTTGTTTCATGATCGTGGGTATCATGTGGGGATGTCACCATGACATATGTCTAAAAGTAAAAATGATGAAATAAAATAATATGTTCATAAACAGGTTGTGAGCAATAAGGGGACTACGATACAATGAAAGGACAAGTGAATGGGGGTTTACAGCAAAATAAAGGATTTCATTCCATGTTTCATATGAAGAACTCACCAACCACCTTGACCATATGTTCCCAACAAGAACGGCCCATGTTAATTTGTGGACACACATGCGTTCACACAAGTCAGAGAATGCAATTCATTATTTTGACTTGGGAAGTTTCTCTTCCCTCCATTCGAACTATATTCCCCAATCTTCTACCTAATTTTAACAACTACTACACTCCAATGTGCTCGAGAGTTCACATCAACTGCAGTGAACCAAATTGATACGTGGCTCAAATGACAGGTGATTCATGTTGATTTGGATGGTCATGGTATGGTAGTAGTGAGGATAGAAGCTGGGAAGGCATACCCTGTCATCTCCACATACCTGTGTTGGGTATTGACTACAACTAATCCAATGTGCCTAGATTTACAAATGGATTGCACTGGTTGTTGAACTTTGAAGGGTTGCACTACCATACCAATTCTCCCAAAGGGCATAGACTGAGCAATTACTGGTGGAGGAACCCATATAAATTTGCACCGTTAGGATCAGTGTTATAAGAATTGTACCAAACTGCACTAAACCGGTTGGTTCAACCATTTTTGAGCAAAAACCAGTCTGAACTGGAGCCACAAACCATAAATGACCAGTTTGGTACCAAATCAGTCAGCTCTTGCTCAGTACTGAACTAGCCAATTCTTGTATGGAACCAGCCAGTTCGGTACCGAACTGGTCTTTTTCACTGAACGGACCAGTTTTGTACAATGTAAATAAGGACCATTGGAATACACTTTAAAAAAAAAAATTATCAATGGGGCAACCTAATATTTAACTAAAGGACCCTACTAATGCCATGTAGCTAATTGTAATGTTAAAAGCTTAAAGTAAAAGTGATTGCTTAACTTTTTAACATTATCAGTAATTGACTTGGGATGTTTGAGAGTGGTTCTAGCCTCATTTCATTTCATATGGAGAAAGTAGAATTTAAATCCCACTCAAAATCCAGCAGACTTAACAGTTTTCAGGATTTCAATATTGAGGGGATTGTGATGTTTCCGTTGGAATATTTCATGCATTAGGGTATGGAATTAGCATTTGATGTTGGTGGCACTTATTGTTGAACTCCTTTATCATGACCCTAGTAAAAATGTACCTATCGCTCAAACAAAATCTTGGTTTGGTATGTTAAGTTTTTTTCTATATTAATTTAATGCTTAGAAGGTGATATTGATGATGAGGATCCCAATATAGGTAATGAATTTGATGATATGTGGGTATTTGTTGTAGCATGGGTTTTTTGGAAGCTAGATGCCATCTAGAGCCTCTTTGTTGATGTATTTTTTGTTTAGAGATGGACTACACTGCACTCCGTGCAATTTTGGCTATATGCACCCATAATTGCTATATAAATGAGAAACTTTGCATATTTGTGTATAATGGTTTAGATTCATATGAGTGCATATGAATATATATGTTTTTCTTCAAAATTTGTATTTTTTATGTATTTTTTGGTCGACGGATTTTTTGGTCCGGTATTTTCCTGTTCTGATCTGATTCAAATTTTTTTGCTCTACCAGTTCAATGAATGGCCCTATTTTTTCCCGGTTGCCGTCCAATTTACATTTTTGGGCTCTACCAGTTCAATGAATGGTCCTGTTCTGATATTATTGGTTGGGATTCATGGTAGATGTTTATTCTCTCTTGTATAATTCTGCAAATTACTATTTCAATTTAGTTTCCTGTGTATATTCTGAGATGGAGAACTTCTATAAATTCTCTTACAAAAGTTGTGTATGAATTATGAATGGTAATGAATGCTGGTTTATGCAGAATCAACATAAATGATAAATGTGTAGGCATGCTGTTCATACTGTACATATTGACTTTATTATCACTGTTAATAATTTTATGCATAAATGAATGATTTGCATATTTATGGTATATGCATTCTGTCCTGTGCATTAGAATTGTTTTAATAATCTGAAAGGGGGCGCCGGTTGAGAGATCCAGTTGGAGGGTTCAGCTGTTATAGAGAGTTAATTTTAAAAAGTGAGTTCACCACTGGCTAAATCAGATGGTGGACACACCAAATCTCCAAAAGCCTGCTTCCTGCTGTTTTCTATTTCCCAATTGTAACATCCATTTAACACACACACACACAAAAATATTTTATCTCTAACATTTACCACTTGACATTGTGCTATCAAGATTAATATTATGTCTCCCAACTGATGTGAAAGGAACAGCATAAGCCATTCTATAAATATCAAAATGTTTTCGGTGTTGGGACGTTTATGAGTCTAATAATTTCGTATTTGTTATTATTGCTGGTCTCATGTTACAAATAAAAACTACAGTATGCTCTCAGCCGCATTACATGTGGACTTAATTATATCTTTCAAATGAATTGGTTGATAGTGATCGAATTGAATTTTGTTTGAGTTAATGAGGAAGTCTCGCGAACCTCCAGATGGCATCCACTGAATTAACTTGCGTCTTGTCCGTAAGGGACAACATGTTCTTACACCCACCCTTGATCGGCTTGGGGGTTGATCTGACAGCTCAGGCTTCACTGGAGCGGTTATGGGTAACTGCACCACCTCTGGTCACACCGTCGGCATTGTTACTCTGCCCTGATGCCGCCACGACTCTGCAACAAACCTTACTGCAATTAGGGTTTCTACTCAATGAATCTACTGGCTATGGCTGGTGAGTTAAGGTCAAATACTCTCCTTCTGCAGTTTTGCATAGCTTGGGTTCCATATAGTTTGTAATGTGTGCCTTTTGATTGTCGAATTTACCCAGCTCGCGTTAATGGTTTGTTTGCTGGAACCCCAGACTCCTTCTGGCAAATGGGTGATATTGACCTTCCCAGGTAATACTGTGTGTTTATTTCTACTTTCTACTATTCTTAGTTGCATGCACACAGTTTCCTTCTGGATTCTAACTTTTCCTTTCCTTTTTGAAGCAGAATCTCCCTTGCTCATTGTCGAACCCCTTCAGGTAAATTTTCTTAGCATTAAAGTTTAACAGCTCATGTTTATTGAATTCTTTTTATGCGAGGTTATTATATCCTGGAGAGGCTCATTTTCTAATCAGTCGTTTCTTGGGGTTGCCCTTGCAAGTATGAGTTCAGTCCCTGTTCCCAAAGTTTGCTGACGAGGTCAGAAGGGTTTCAACCACACAGCATGCCAACCCTCATATAATTTCTTTCTTCCTTTCCAGCTTCTTCTGACTTCTCTCCTTACTGCTCCAAGGATTCGTGCAATAGAGATGGGCCGCAAGCCCTTAGTTGGTATTTCTGGATTCTGGTTTTAATAGCTAGTATGTATATTTGTGTTTTCTGAAGCATAGAGCCTCTTGGGTTCCCGTAAGACCCGGGTGCCTTCCCTGGAAAGTTTGCCAGTATTCATAGTGAACTCCTGGAGTATATACTGTATTTATTTTCACAAATTTAGATTTAAGACTTGTTTCCTGAAGACTCCTCTGCTTTTCCATGTGGCATAAAGTGTGCCTCTGTGGTTTTGGTAACCCCAGCCCAGGGTTACAATATTAGCAAACAAACATTTGTTTTAAGAAATACTGTTAAAGATACATCAGTAGTCGGAAATGGTTGGGTTGGCCGAGTTTTATTTTTATAGTCAAATGGTTTATATGTTGTACTTATGTTAACCTATGTCACAGGGTTCGGCGAACTTAAACCTTCAAGTTCGAAATTCGGCGAACCTCAAAAAATTTTTGAAATTCGTTCAGGTTCGCCGAACCTGAAAGTCGAACCTGAAAGCCGAACCTGTTCGAACTCAAACCCCATTCGAACTCGAACCCGAAAGCGAACCTTAAGCCAAATTTAATCGAATTTGATTTTTTTTGTTGAGGTTCGAATTAGGTTTGGCAGTTGGTTTTCGACAATCTTCCGACCAAAAAAATCCTTCGTAAACAACACTGCGTTAAGGATTTAGCATAGCTTGCAAGTGTCGAGTGAGTTATGGCAGGAGAATATTTTGAAGGTTCCATCTATTTTATGAAACAGAGAAGGGAAAATCATAGTCATAACCAAAAATATGATATACAGGTAGTTGTGATCATTGAATCCCAAGCCTGCATGTGATGGGGCCATTATCTATTTATAGTTTTCATTGGTCAAGTATCTCAAATAATCCAGTTGTGGTAGCAAGTACAGCAGAAAATTATTTTAATAGTTGCATATATTTTGTGAAACCGCTGACTGAATATGGTAACTGTAACTAAGAATACAGTAGGCTAGTCTCAGGAGTGACCAAAAAATATCAAGCCTGGGTGTGACAGTTTTCCTAGATTCCAATATCACATGCTCTAAACTATTATGGTAGTTATTCAAGATTCCAAAAGGAAATTGAAGTGCTGGCATGACAGATGAGAATGGAATCAGGGTATCATAAGAAAAAATGGATTTATTGTGTTAGTAAATGAGCCATATGGACCTCAATGCAAAGTTATTGTTCCATTAAAAGATCTTTAAGGTGATCTTAGATGCGGTTAGGAGATTACAAAAACATTCTTTATTTGATTTTGGACACACTTAAATTTGAAATTGACCAAAAAAATGGTTACTCGGTCTATTATTCTAAAATAAAACACTAGGCATCCTTTTACTAAATTTAAAAATAGACAGCTAATGAAATCTATGGCATATAAAAGTTAAATCACAACTCCATGTGCTAACATTTATATGGCACAAAATAATTTTAACAGTTGCAGAACAACATTAAGATTAAAGACAAACTGAAAAATTAACCTCAAATTTGGCAAAACTTGTTTCCAAGATTTATATTAGCAGCCTATTATTATTAAATTAAAAGCTAGACATGTTGTTTGAAGGTTATGAAACAAGATTAGTATGGTTAAACGTAGAGCCAGCTCAACAAATCTTATTACATAGGTACTGGCTACAGCTTTTAGAATCTCAATTTCATCATCAAACAACAAATTCATGTCCAAATTGTAATCATTGGGGATTCGCCTATTCACTTCCAAAACAATTATGATTGTCAAGGGGGGTTGGTGGGTTCAGTGGGCAACAGGATTCCAATCCCCTCAAAACATATTTGCTTAGAATTTGCCACTCAGGGGTTCCCTCACTTCCATTAAAATGATTTCTATGAAACAAAAACTGACAAAGTTCCATCAAAAGGCTTGGCATAACCCACCAATGACATCTAGAGATTTGTATACCCCACCAATGACATATAGGGCTTGGCTTGGGATGAAATATTTTCAGTTACATGTCCCCCTTGCATAGGATATTTAAATAATGACAACCTAATTAAGAGAAATGGCTCATGGTAAGTCTGCCTAGTTACCCTGGCTAAAGACCAAATTAGAAATACATTGTTATAAGATATGAGTCTATATGCCATCTAAATAGCATGCAAACAAAAAGAACAGACATATATACAAAATAAATCACAGCTTGTGAAATTTCTGAACAATATATACAGCCGGTCAAAATGCTAAACATATTTACATGATGTAAAAAACATTTTAACAAGCAACTGAAAATTATGTCATTTCTTTTTGCAAACTACTATTGTGTATGTTTACATTTAACTAGATGTTAGAATGATTACATTATTCATGTATGTTTACTAATAAGAATTTGTATTCATGTGTTTATGGATCGATTTTAAATTTTTTATTATTTTGTCATATATATATATATATATATTGAAAAATATGTATAGTCGAACCTAATGTCGAACCTCATTCGAACCTGACGGAAAATTCAAATTTGAATCGAACTTAATCGTTGTCGAACTCAAATTCGAACTCGAACCGTGTGACATAGATGTTAACCACCAATGTTTCGGCTTGATGGAAATATTCAATATTCTGAAACAGTTTTTAGTTCAGTTATTTTATATATATATATATATACAGCAGTGTTTGTGGGAATTTTCTATCCTATTGTAATTTCACTTCACAGTTGTCTGTATTGAATGATTTACTCGATATTTCGTTATTTCATGGTTTAGCAGTTAGGCAATGCAGTTATTTTACTTCTCTAGTTTCTTGAAAGGACTACTGCCAATACTCTGGGATGGACGGAATCTGGATCTTACTGGAATCTGTCAAATGCCCTCACATGGTATTTAGCCATACATAATTAGGGATGCGAGGACTCATCTCAGGGTGGACCTTCTGGTTCAAGGATGAGATCTAACCTACTCCCACCAGACTTTTATTACTACAGATGACTTATACAGAGATCTCTTTACTCAAATATCATTGTATTTTAATATTCGATGGGGAAAAATATTACATATCCCAATTTTCTTATTTTTTTGAAAATAACTGGAATTATTGTTTACTTAAAAAGAGCATTCCCTTGAATCTCGCTCAGATTATTTTTCCTACGTTTGTACATACATACAGCTTGAGCATGGTAGCAATCTCAGAAAAAAAATTCTTAGTTCTAGTTGCAAGAAAACAGATATTCAAATCGTTCTTTTTCAATAACTTTATTGTCCCTTTCACAACTTAACTCAGAAGAAGATATATGAACATTTATATTTCTTTCAAAACAGAACCACTATTAGCTTGCAATTTCAATATACTTATCTGCATAAGCTCAACCAGTCAGGGAAAGTAAACTGGGAAAAAGACTCCTCCACCCAACCAGCGAGATTGGCAATTACGTCCAAATCTCCCCCCGAGCCTCTTTGATCTCCAGGGTAGTTAACAGACAGTAATGTATTCCTAGACCTCAAGACTCCTAGTCCATTCAAGAAATTTTAAATTTCAGGGCTTCCACTGGCTGTTGTCCAGCTCAAGAACACCCTTTAGCAGCATCCTGCTCAAGGTTTCTTCACTCCTTCCAGTTGCCTCAAGCCTTTCTTCTCTCTCTTGTCTCTCTTTGCTTCTTGTCCCCAATTGAGATCTTTTAATCTCTAGGCGAGGAGGAATTGTCTCAACTACTTGGAAATTAAAGATTTTCTTTTAGGGCCTTTTCCTGAAATTTCATGACTTGTCATAACACAATTTTTTTTAAATAAATAAAAAAGGAAAATTAAACTTTAAACACCTAAAGTTTCTTTACTAGACCTTCACCTAGTCTAGAGTTCACCAAGTCTTGCACCATAAAGAAAAAATAAATACACTATTCACATGACCAGGGAGTGTTACACCAATTCCCATCATTTAGAGTATATTGAATGCAAGTGAAAAATTCAGTCAATGATGTCATTATTATTTTCTCATGATTCCTAAACTGAAAATATGGAAACAGACAAGAAACAAGATGTAAGATAACATTTATCAAAAGAACGAATAGCAGCAATGGCACTGTACACTCACTGTTAATCTTAGCTTATACCCAGTGGAACAGATCACATCCAACGCCACTTCAGATTCATGACCAAATACTTCATCTGTTTGCATCTTTTCTGAGTCAATGAACTCACTTGATTCAACTGATGCAAGTGCTGACCGAAGATTTTGCTTTAATTTAGTCAATTGAACATTTGATGAAAGAGCAAATAGCACCTGGAAACAAACAAGATATATCAACAAAATGATTCCCAAATTATAGTAATTAAAACTGTTTTAAAATTGCAAAATGCAAATCAAATCATTTGATTGCGGGAAAATAGTATGGCACAGCACAAAGATTTATTGTTTTCAAAAAACATGACCAAAGCCCTTTTATGCCTGTAGGAAACAAGAATAATGAGATGGGAAAAGGCAAATGAAATTGAATTTTAATACACCATGACACCACGACAACAATAGGAAACTAGCATGAAAATAAATTCAGAAAACTAGAATTCAAGTCACAGTTCAGAAACCTCTTTCATTAAAAATTACCCAACGTAAAGTACATGTAAGAAAACCAATCAAATAACATACGTAGGTTTGCTCTAGAATGTTGTTGGAGTATCTCCTGGTAGAGCTAGAAAGTTAGTAAAGTATGTATTGCAGCAGGCTGGGCTCAGCATTGTGGGCCATGGCAACTCAACCCAGCATGGGTTGTCATGATATAGAGAGGCAGTGACTGAGTCCAAAGTGCAAAAAAACTAGAATTAAAGTTATGCACCAAAGGTTTCTTTCAACACTATCTTTACCCACACAGAAAACTGGGAAAGCATCTTTTAGACAGGACCCTATATTTTTTATCATGGCAGGACTTTACATGCGGTATTGGACTGAATGTTTTGACCCAGTTGAAGTGGATTTCTCAAAATCTCCACTGTGGATACATATGTACTTGCTTCTGCTAGAATTTTGGACTGACGAAATCCCGGAAGACAACGGGAATATGCTATAGCCATTACATCAAACTCTCCTAAGTCACCAAACCCAAGAGGTATACCTCCTATGCCCACATTTGTGTATTATTATGAGTTGCTACAAGCTTCCAGAATCTGCATTTTTAAGACCTGCTGCCTGTCACCATGGAGGCCTCGGATCAGGAAAGTGGGACTGCTGTTGATTTGGGATAGCATCAGATGTGCTCTAGCCACGAAAATTGGTGGAGAGGCTAAAGCACATGAGATCTCCAATACCCAGAAATGGTTTGGGCAGAATCTAACCAATTTGTGAGATATTAAAATAATTCATATTTTTAATGGAGTCCCTAAGTCTAAACTTAGTGAAAATAAAATATTAATGTGAATTAATATAAAGCTGAGTTATAATGGTCCAAAAGTCATGGATCAAGCCAGATCTAATCTTAGTCGTTGATTAGGGACTTAATCTCGGCTGTTGAAATGTCAACGAGAAAAGTATAAGGGGAGGCTTGAGGGTCACTTGAAGAACACACCAAGTTGATCAAGATTTCGATTTTCTGGGGCAGGGTTTGTTGAGGAAGTCAAAAGAGTGATCAGAGTTGCAGCTATGGGGCAGTGAATACAGAAGCAGAGAGGCAAAGATAGTACCAAGAGAATCGGCGCAGAAGCTGGGAGAGAGGGACGCAAACCCAGCCAGAGGTTCACGCAGAGCCATCCAGGGCTCACGCAGAGCCAGCCAGGAGTTGCGTAGTGCCTCAGAGAACCAGCGTGGGTGACACAGAGGCTCTAAGAGTTGATGCAGTACTTGTATTTATTTTCAGTGTTTACATGGTAAATAACTTGTTAATTAATCAAAACAAGTAAGCAGAAATAAATCAGAAAGTACATGAGAGATTTCTAACAGTTAAACTTAGAAATTCCAACATGGTATCAGAGTGTGGTTGCATATCACGAGAGAACTGAGGACATCAGCCAAGCAGAGCAGCAGCAGTAGAAAACAGTTGTCCTGAGTGACAGAAGTTATTCCTAACAGAGAAGCAGCAAGGAAGGGGTGACGTAGTGCATGCGTCATCAAGATTGAGCTGTGAAGAGGATCAGCGCAGTGGCAGATGGGAGCAGACTCGACCTACGCTGTCCCCGGTCATCTTTCTCAGTCAAGAAGGATTGACGCCCGTGGCCGAGAGGTGCAGCTTTTTTGCTAGTGTAGAGATCGTGCAAAGCCTAGAAGCTCTAACCTTCAGTTTGCTGGGGCTTAGGAAGTTGTGGGTAAGTTGCAGAGTGAAGCTGGTGGGGTAATGTAGTCAGAACAGTACCTAACAGGGCAAGACCAAGGAGGAGGGAGTTGTTGCCGAGGATTTCTAGCTAAGAAATCCGGATAAGTGGTGCAGTTGCACTAACGATCAGAGTGGGGGCATCTCGAAATTGCCAGAAGGGTTTCTAGGAGGGAAATCAAGGCTCAAAGGGAGTCACACCAAGAACTTCCAGGAGGGAAGTAGAGGAGCAGCGAGATGGCAATGAACAGGGTAAGAGACCAGGGCAGACTAGACGGAGCCTCAAACTTCGTAGTCTGGAAGGCCACCATCTTATCCGTTCTAGATAGGAACCGTCTCAAGCAATTCGCCTTGAGGACAATAGCGGTCCCAATTGACCCGGCTAATAACGATAGATACGAGGATGCAATGGCAAGGACCAAGAGCATCATCCTTGACGGGGTCAAGGACCATGTAGTACCACATATTGCCGAAAAGAATATGGAAAATGAGATGTGGGAGGCCCTAACAAAGTTGTATCAACATACTTCTATGCAAAGGAAGATGCTACTAGAAAATTAGCTATAGTCATACCAGATGCAAAAGGGAGAACAGATAGACACCTTCCTCGGTCGATTGAAGGAGATCCGGGATCAGCTGACTTCCATAGGGGCCACGCCGAATCAAGAATTGATGGTGAGAACAGCCCTGAACGCAGTCTCAGAAGACTGGGAGGTGTTTGTCCAGAGCATACTGGGCAGGGCAACCCTTCCAGATTGGGAGGAAATGTGGGCGTCTCTTCGCCAAGAAGAGATCAGAACGCTGACCAAGGCAGGAAGCAACGGCAAGGGGGTCAAAATCAAGAAGGAGGAGGAGGTGGATGTTGCCCTAGCATCTAAGGGAAAACAGGAGAAACGGAAGAAGAAGGACCTCTCCAAGGTCAAATGCTTCCACTATGGGGAACTGGGTCATTATGCGACCCAGTGTCCAAAGAAGAAGAGCAAGGGAGAGGCTTCCGAGACCAAGGCTACGCTAGCAAGGGCGGAGAAGGAAGTGGAGACAGATGATGATTGTGCCATGAGTGCTCACACGCCACTTGAGCAGAAGTGGGGAGACATCGAGCTATAGTCAGACGGACTACAGGCGATGAGGATCAAGATCCTTAAGGCACTCAACCTCTTGGATGCGGATGGAGCGACAGAGGGAGCTACAGTGCAGGAGTCCCAGGACAGCGTGAGGCAACAGTGCGAGATGCACAAAGTTGTTGCAGCAGTGCAGAGGTCAAAGAGAGAGCACCTGTCAGTGACAGAGGTAGCTTCAGCATCGGGAGTGTTTCTAGCCTGACAGAGAGGTTAGAGTTGGGAGCTCTATTACTTAAATCTCAATAACTGAGTTGCAGTGTAGCAGTTAGCAGTGGCAGTGTTATAGGCAGCACAATGTAGCATGATGAGAAGGGTTGCAGTGCAGATGTAGCAATGGCAATGGCAGGGCCATGGGAAGCAGTACATGATGCAGCAGTGCAGAGGATGTTGGGCAACAGGCCTAGCGCATTAGCACAGGGACTGATGCCAGATGATCAAGGTGATGCTCACTGAGGAGTATTACTAGAGCACAATCCTCGCTAAGAGGGAGTGTTGATTTTGGTTAGCATCAGATGTGCTCTAGCCACGAAAATTGGTGGAAAAGCTAAAGCACATGAGATCTCCAATACCCAGAAATGGTTTGGGCAGAATCTAACCAATCTGGGAGATATTAAAATAATTAATATTTTTAATGGAGTCCCTAAGTCTAAACTTAGGGAGAATAAAATATTAATGTGAATTAATATAAAACTGAGTTAGAATGGTCCAAAAGTCATGGATCAAGCCAAATCTAATTTTGTCGTTGATTAGGGACTTAATCTCGACCGTTGAAATGTCAACGAGAAAAGTATAAGAGGAGGCTTGAGGGTCAGTTGGAGAACACACCAAGTTGATCAAGACTTCGATTTTTTGGGGCAAGGTTTGTTGAGGAAGTCGAAAGAGTGTGATCAGGGTTACAGCTGAGGGGCAATGAATACAGAAGCAGAGAGGCAGAGATAGTACCAAGAGAATCGGCGTAGAAGTCAGGAGAGAGGGACGCAGAGCCAGCCAAAGGTTCACGCAGAGCCAGCCAAGGCTCACGCAGAGCCAGCCAGGAGCTGCGCAGTGCCTCAGAGAACCAGCATGGGTGATGCAGAGGCTCTAAGCGCTGATGCAGTGCCTCCAGAGGCTGACACAGGGCGAGCTAGGGTGACGTTGGCTAGACGCTGGGCTAGAGAGGGCTAACGCAGTCCCTAGACTCTGACGCTAGGGTTTTCGTTGGGCAGATTGGCGCTGGGAGCTGTCGAAGTGTTTAACCGGGGTTTTAGCCGAAACATCCGTCTCCGACTAAAAGGTACTACTGTCGAGATTATTCTCTATTGGGTGAGCCGATTTTGGCACCCAAATTGTATTCTGAAACTGCTTAATAATTAAAACCCTCAGATAGTTGCACCGGTTTTCCCGCATTGGGTTTTTCTGGGGACATTGGTCCAAAAACAACGGTATCACTTGTGTGCTTGTTTTGTTTCCTTCAGTTGATGATCTATAATGTGTTGAGCATGTACTTGTATTTATTTTCAGTATTTACATGGTAAATAACTTTAACTTGTTAATTAATCAGAACAAGTAGGCAAAAATAAATCAAAAAGTACATGAAGGATTTCTAACAGTTAGACTTAGAAATTTCCAACAACTGCCACTATACTCCTGATCCTAACGCAACCTCCCAAAAGTCACACTAGACAAGTAAACCGAGTTTCAAAATTGGACAAGGCCCCTATATTAGTTGGCAAACATCTTCTGTTACGGCAAGTCCATCGTTTGGCCTAGCCCGATGGGCTAAGCTTCCAGAATCTGTTATTCTCAATTATCAAGATAAGAAAAGGCATCAAACACTGACTCTAAGCATAGCCCCTTCAACTGTAAATCATGTAATGAACATGGGCACCTGGTGTGGATTTCCTTAACCAAAAACCAACTCAAGAAAATGATACAAACTCATAAGATTTTAAGGAAATAAAATCTAGGACTAAGGCAGGAAAAAAAAATATGGGAAAGAGGCAAAGCATGAAAAAAGCCCAACAAGGTTTAAGCTTTGTGAACCTAGTGGACTATCCTGCGTCGCTGAGTGCTCTAAATTGAATGCAGGAGATCTGATGGTCAAGTCCCCACACTGGCTGCATTTGATGTTCTTCATCTTATGGACCTCACTCAATGTCCCTATCGAATCAAATGCAGTAAGCCGCATGATTTTTTAAATTTAGGTTAACAGTTTCATGCTTAAGATAGTTACTTCAAATTCCATATAAGCCCATTTGTTAGTCCATTTCACTTTCATTAGCACTAAATCATTATCACATTGATAGCAACTTAAGAAAGAACATGTACGATCGAATCAAAAGACAAGCCAAGACAAGAGAACACAAGGATATGGCACAAGCCAGGGAAAAACCCCAAGATGGGGAAAACCCTTCATCAATTATTCTTATTATTATAATCAAATGCTTCAGCAGAGCGAGAGAGAGTACAATAATTAAAAGGTCGAGATTGGCTTGCCAATTAGGAGATCCATTAACACTACCTTTCATTACTGTTGCAATTCTGGTGCAGTCAAGATGTACCCTCTTAATCTAGTGACAAACACTAGAAGGACCTTGCCCTTGCTGGGATCATCAAGAATATGTAAGGATATGTCCAATCTAGTCAACTGGATATAACGAGAGCTGGAAATTACTATTATTTGGATGTTGCTCCTGGTTAGGGCATGAGACAGTTTCGTTCCTCACAAAACCATTCAAAACAGACTTCTATAGTTGCGGCCTCCTTGCAGGATAATCTGTCCTCTTCTTGTCACACATCTGAGCTCAATCCAACCCCAAGCTAGCCTCCACAAATACCTGTCTTCACAAAATTAGCGTTGCGGCCTATCTGAACAGAAACTAACTGATTTAGTCCACGGATTTGCAAGAAGAGATCTGCAGCCTGCTTGAGAGAGGCTACTAGAAGCTACGGCCCATTTAAGAGAGAGATTTCACACCATGAAAGTACACCCAAAACACTTTAGCTCTGCGGTCATCCTTAGGAATAGTTCGGACCTGAAATAGGAGAGAGATGCCCAAAAACAGTCCTTACATAAGCCCGGACCTGATCTTAAGAGACTCGGCCTTCTTCTCAAGGGACTCGGCCCATCAACCAACATGTCATGACACCAAACAAGCCCTTCATCCTTCGTTGGAGACACCTTCCTTCTGCATCCATTTCAGAGAGAGAAGAACAAGAGATCGATGTGTGAAATCACTGAAATGAGGTTGAGGGCACCTCAATATATACTAGTCATTGGGGTTGAAGGGGCGTGACTGTAGGGCTTGATAAGCCGACATATAGGAGAGTTCGACCTTGATAATTGTATGTGAGAAAACAAAAATTCAAAATCACATTTCTGCTTGTCCAAATGAGACGATCTTTATATCGATTTTGGTCCTCTCGAAAAGAGGAATTCAATGGAATGATTATCTCCATCAACTGAACTGTCCAAAGTGGAATTTGGCCCTAGTTGCCAATTTTAACATTCCCTCTCAACTAGGGAGAATTCCAACCGCTAATCCGACATAGATCATCATGTCATCCTATCATCATGAACCATCTCTTCATCTCATCTCAACTCTGTTGAACACTGATATGAATAATAAAGATGAATCGATTGAGAGTGAGTCACAAGACCTTGCCACTCTCCACTGACAAATGTTAGTCCACATAACCAAAGGGTGAACTCCAATCGTTCTTTATCCCAAGTGATCGAGTTGAAGAAACATCATTCATCCTAGACACAGCAGTACACGATGCGTCCATCGATAGTACTATGGTCCCAAACCACTTTTCATGTGCTATGCATCCATCGATAGGAATAGACTTGAAAAATTCTTGTAACAGTTGTTGGAATTTCTTACTGTAGCAGACTTTGTCTTGTGAGAAACCTAATTGACATTTGAGTATGAAAGTCAAAGACCTTGAAAACTTGTTTGGAGAGGACCAGCATTGTTGGTGACCTCTTGAAGCATATTTTGAAGGTTTATTATAGCAGGATGTTAGAGCATTCTTGAAGGCATTTTTTGGACAAAAATCCTTAAGAGTAGCATCTAGACCCAGCTAAAACCAAACTTGGGTTAGCAATTACTTTGGAACATTGTCATGATGACAAATTGAAGAATTATCTTTGGAACTTATGAAGCTTTCCTTTGAAGACTAATCTTGGTATAGCTTATTTGAATATTGTTTGAGAGCAGTCCATCAGACATTGTTTTGAAGATATTTTGAAGTAGTATATCTTGAAGTGGATTTATAGCTTCCTTGGGGATATTCTTGAGCATACCTTGGCAAGTCATCTAGCAGCCCATTAAAGACACCCTAAGGGATTCTTGAAGACATTTGGAAGACTTGTAGAAGTTGTTCCTGAAGGCACCCTTGGAGACATGATGCTTTGCTGAAGCCCTCATGGAGTGACTTCGAGAGATCTTTGCTTGGCTATAATGAAGAGCAGTGATGACACCTTCTATGAGACAAGGTTGTCATTGATGATCTAATGTGACGATTAAGTGAAGGGATTGATGAAGATTAACTAGGCTCGTTGAAAAAGACTTTGGGAGCCATGAAGAACAACCTAACATATTTTGGCATAACAAAGTTAAAGGATTGGTGTCCTTGGAGTTGGTGCTCCTAAACTCAAGGTTGGTGCCTTGAATAAGATAGGGTCGAAGCCTTAGAGGTCGAAGCCTCACCAAGGTCCAAGTAGGTGCTTGGCACATCCTAGGTTGGAGCTTGGGTGTCTTCATCAAGGGTTGGAGGCCTGCCCATATTGTACTTGATTCATTATAAAGATTATATTAATAAAAGCATTTACTTCTATTGTTCATTTTTGTGTTCTAAATATAAGTGATCTAGCTGGTAAAAGTAGCAATTGAAAAGAAATATTGATTCACCCCCGTCTCAGTATTTCCAACAATGCAGTGGCTTTGAAAGGGAAAATCTACTGTGAGAAGCCATTGATCTTCATGTTGATACATGCAAGGTATTTAAAAGAGCCAATACATTGTGAGAAGCTAGTATGCAGAGATATTAAAGGAGTAATCCCTTTGTGAGTAAAGGAGGCAAAGGACCTACCAAGTGTCAAGACAAATGAGGACAGAAATGGCTAGTGCTAAAAGGGTTGTATCAACAAGTCGTGCTTATTTGTTCTTGTCTTTTATGGGCAGATTGCGAATCTGAATAAGCAAATTGCATGCCCTAGTTTCGTAAACTGTGTATACTAGATGTACTAGTGATTGAGGGTCATAATGCCTAGTACAAGAGCCGCATGATTTTTTTATTGATGGACTAATAAAATAATCGAGCTTTAGGCTCAAATCTTTGTGCACTTAATTGATTTCACTGTTGAAGATTTCCACTATGCAAAGCGCTTGTAAGTTGAGGGTTCCCAGAATGTTTGTGTGCGTGATTAGCCTCAGACCAGATCACGCATGAGGGGGTTTGTTTGTGGGTTATGGTGAAAATCCAAAGGCTGGCTTGGTCTATATTCCAAAGCGTAGACAGACAGTAATGAGCACAGATGTAAAGATTGAAGACTTTAAATCTAGGAAGTTCCATGAACCTATTCCAGTTATGTTAATTTTAGGATAACAATGGTATGTTCTATGCTTAGAGCAATTTTACTTCAATTTTCTTTATTAGCCCAATATCATATCCAGTATAGCAATCACGTCAACATGATAGTAAAATGTAGATAGAACATAAACACTAACAGTAGAAGACAAGCCAACACAAGAGGACACAAGATATGGCACCAGCTAGGGTAAAAACCCCAATGTGGCAAAATCCTTGATCAATTCTTCTTATAATTCTTGAAAAGTTTAGCAAAGAGAGAGTACAATTTACAATATTCACTTGCCCAAACTGATCAGTCAAAACAGCAGAAACAGAAAGCCCTAACCAGAAAGTTAACGTTGGGCAACAAGGCTGAAATTGACCTCCAAAACAGCTCGATCAACCTTGGTCAACTCGGCCTCCAACAGCAAGATAATGCAGCCCAAAACAATCCAAAAAGCCAAATCTGGTCAACAAAAGTCAATGCAACAACCTGAATTAGGGCAATCAACGCAGAGGTCAAACTGCCTCGGTTTTTTTGCCCAAAATAGCAACTTGCCCAAACAGAAGTCTCCCTCACAAAACCAAAGTTAAACAGGGTCAATGCTGGTCAAAATCAGCCTCTTGAAATTTCAGTGAAATCTTGTCAACGCAGCAACTGGAAAAGGCAGTCTTCCTTTCGCACATGTGGAGAGAGAGGCCCAGAAATCTATACCCAATCAAGATGAGAGAGAGAAAGATGAATGAGATGAGATGCCAAAATGACAAGGAGGCACCTCGTATTTATATGCAATGTTGAAGGCTGGAGGAGGCTAATTTGATGGTTGGTCGACCTTGACAATTTGTCCATAATCAAAATAAATTCATAACTTCATTTGTACATGTCAGAATGGGATGATCTTTGGATCAATCCTACACCTCTCAGAAAGAGGAATCCAAGCAAAATATCAGCTACCTCATAAGAGCTGTCCAAAGTGATGTTTGGCCCTAGTTGCCAAATTTAACACTCCCTCTCAACTAAGGAGAACATCACCTGCCAAACTGTCTGACAATATGTACCATCCCTGTCACTGCACTGCTCTGTTGACCATGAAGAAAGAAGAAATGATCAAGAATGTATCATACCATTCTCCACTGACCTGAAGTCAGTCTCCAACAACAGGGAGTGTGTCATACCACTCTTAACTGACCCATAGTCGGTTTTCCATTGATCCCAGATCAATATCAACATCCTATTATAGGAAGTACGGTAGTACACGATGCGTCCATTTGTAGTACTATGGTCCCTATCCTCATTTCCCTTCTCATTGGCCAGACAAGACGTCCTTCCGATAAGTACCAGACTGCATGGGTAGGATGTGTCGACAAGAGAAGGTGAACCATCCATCCTGCTCATGTGCCATAGGGGAGGGTGAACCACCCAACCTATGCATATGCCACCATTAGGTATCACAAGGGATGGTGAACCATTCACCCTGTACACAACGCACCACTAGGGGAGGGTGAGTCACCCTATGGTCGCTCATCGCTCCAAAAAGTACCCCAAGCCCCCCGGAGCTCCCAGAGCTCACTATCCATCTCATATAGGACCCTCATAAGAGGGTCTCTCTACGACTCCAAGTCGTTCACGAAAGGTTAAGAATTTGACCTTCCTGAGGGGCTTTATAAGAATATCAGCAACCTGCTCATTGGTCCCAATATGATGGAGCCTTATTGCTCCCCGTTGTAATTATCCCAGATAAAGTGGTACCTGATATCAATATGTTTGGAGCGATCATGAAACACGGGATTCTCAGAAAGACGAATCCCACTCTGGTTGTCACAGAATATCACAGTGGTATCCAGCACATGTCCAAACAACTCACTAAAGAGCTTCCTCAACTAGACAGCTTCACAGGAGGCCAAACTAGCAACAATGTATTCAGCCTCAACGGTGCTTCTGCTTCCTGCTCATCCATGATATTGAAGCAGAACCTAGAGAGAAGCAACATCCTAATGTTCTTTTGCAATCCACCACATTCCCAACCTAGTCTACATCAGAGTAACCATGGAGCCTCACATTCTCGACAGTGTATCTCAATCCCTAAGTGATTGTGCCCCGAAGATATTTCAAGAGATTCTTGGCAACAATCCAATGTATATGATGAGGCTCAACCATAAACTAACTCAATGTGTTCACTACAAAAAATATGTTTGAACGGGAGTTCACCAAGAACATCACGGCCCCTATGAGTTGATGATACTTAGAGCCCGATAGCACTTCCGCATAACTTCTTGAAATTAAGTTCCATCGGAGTAGTCACAGACTTGAGTCCACCATCCCAAATCTTTCAAGTAGCTTCACAACATATTTTCCTTGAGAAAGGAAAATCTCCCCTAGCTTTTGCCGAACCTCCAACCCTAAGAAGTAATGCATCAGTCCTAGGTCCTTCATATCAAATTCGGAAGCCAACTCTCTCTTACATTGTTGAATAAGAGGAACATATTTTCCTTGAGAAAGGAAAATCTCCCCTGGCTTTTGCCAAACCTCCAACCTTAGGAAGTAATGCATCAGTCCTAGGTCCTTGATATCAAATTCGGAAGCCAACTCTCTCTTACATTGATGAATAAGAGGGTCTGCACCTATCAGAAAGGGATCGTCCACATAAAGTACCAAGGTGAGAGGTCTATCATTCTCAACCTTAAAGTAAAGTTTCGGATCAACTTCACTTCTTGTAAATCCCAGCTTCATCAGATAGTTATCGATCCTCTCATACCAAGCTCGTAGTGCTTGCATCAACCCATAGAGGGCTTTCTTCAACCTGCATACATGTGTCTGACGATCTTGAACTTCAAACCCCTCACGTTGTTCCACATAGACTTCCTCCTTGAGTGAACCATGCAAGAAGGTCGTCTTAACATCCATCTGGTGTAGATTCCATCCTTGTGAGGCAGCAAGGGCTATAATCGAACGGATGGTGTTGTAGCGAGAAACGGGTGCAAATATCTCATCATAATCTACACCTTCCTTTTGAGGGAAGCCTCAAGCAACAAATTTGGCCTTGAACTTCTCAACACTTCCATTAGCACCATGGTTGATCTTGCAGAGCCATTTAGAGGTGACAATAGATTTGTCCTGGGGTCTAAGGACCACATCCAAGACATCATTCTTCATAATTGACTCGTACTCTTCGTTCATAGAATCCTTCCATACTTGTTGCTTCACAGCTTCTTCGAACGAGCAAGGTTCAGACTGAATAATGGTGCTCATAGCATTTGAGTACCCTTAATACCTATTAGGCTTCTTGCTTTCATGAAATGTCCCCCCAAGTGGAACATGTCTCTCGACATCTTCGAGAGTTTCCCTCAGCCATGAGGGTCTCCTTTTGGAGGAGGAGGGCGCATGATGAGGAGGATCAATGGGATCCATCGGTTCATCAACATCGGGCATCGGCTCATCCTACGAATCTCCCTGATTTCCTACATCTGCTTCTTTGTCCTTCCTTGGAATAGGAAGGTTGCTAATCTTCCTTACGGCAACATCCTCATCAAAGGTGGCATCATGACTTAACTCTACTTCTCTTAGACCAGGCACATAAATTCTATATGCCTTAGAAGATTCATTGTAGCCCACAAAAGTTCATTTCTTTCCAAATGCCTCCAATTTACTTCTCTTTTATTTTGGCACATGAAAGTATACGAGACTACCAAAAATTCTAAAATGAGAAACATCGGGTTTCTTATCAGTGAAAACTCTTCGGGAGTTTTGGAGTCCAATGCCTGATGAGGGAATCGATTTTGAACGTACATAGCAGTGTTGGTAGCTTCTCCCCATGGGAACTTTAGAAGTCCTTGATCATGAAGTATAGCACGAGTGGCTTTTATAATGGAACGATTCTTCCTTTCATCAACACCATTTTGCTTAGGAGTATATGCAGTAGTAGTCTCCCTCTTAATGCCAGCTTCCCTACAATAGTCATTGTATTCATTTGACTCATACTCAGTTCCATTATCGGTCCTCAATATCTTGATCTTCTTCCCTGTTTGATTTTCCACTAAGGCTTTGAAGGCATGGAACCATGAGAATATTTCGTCCTTCTTCAAGAAATATATCCAAGTTTTGCGAGAGAAGTCATCCACAAAGACAGCATAATATAAATATCCTCCTAATGATGTCATAGGCAACATACCAAATAGATCAATATGACACATTTGCAAAATGTTTGTAGTCTTGCTATCACTTGAGGGGAATGGTCCCCTTGTATGTTTTCCCTCGGCACATCCCTGACATACACCTTGATGCTCTATTTTGAATTTGGGCATACCTGTAACCATCTTCCTTGCATCGAGTAGAGCCGCATAGTGAAGATGAGCAAACCTCTAGTGCCATAGTTCAGATTGAAGAGATGTGTCGCAAGACATGGCTCCCAGTGGACTTTCTCCAACTTGATATAAATTGTCAACCCTAAATCCAAGAGTAAATGCTTCTTTGAAATTTCTTTTCCATACACGTACCTTTCCATCGATGAATGCCACCTTGAATCCTTTGTCTTCCATCACCAAGATAGACAATAGATTCTTCTTTAGATCAGGTACATATAATACTTCTTGAAGATGAACGGTGTTACCTTCATTCAATTGAAGGGTAACATTCCCAACTCCCTTCACGGGATAGGTGGCATTGTCTCCAAGGATAATTTCCAAATTTGTAATCCTTCTCTATCACATTTGAAAGAGCTTCCTTGTACTCGGTAAAGTGCCTTGAGGCACCACTATCAATCAACCAATTTCCCAAAGTATCCGAAGGATATGCAGAAGAGAGAGCATATATAAGATAAAATTCCTTTTGCTTAGAATTTACAACATTAGAGTCATCATACCTGGAGTTTCTTGTTTTCTTAGAAGCTCGATCATTTCCACGTTGAGTAGCAGAAGCATTCCTTTTCCCTTTGTTGTTGAACCTGCCATTCCTTTGATTGTTGTTGTGGCCCCTGGAATGATTGTGATAATCATCGTGAAATGTGTCCCTTCTATTTGGACACTCCCTAGCATAATGTTAATTTTAGGCAACAATGGAATGTTCTATGCTTTAAAGCAATTTTACTTCAATTTCTTTATTAGCCCAATATCAATATCCAGTTTAGCAATCACATCAACATGATAGTAAAATGCAGATAGAGCATAAACATAGACAGTAGAACACAAGCCTAGACAAGAGGACACAAGATGTGGCACCAGCAAGGGATAAACCCCTATGTGGGGAAACCCTTGATCAAATCTTCTTTAGTCTTCAATAGTTCAACAGAGAAAGATAGTACAATTTACAAATTTTGATAATTTATAACAGCAGCAAAAGAGCCCTAACCAGAAAAGTCAACGTTGGTCAACAAGGTAGATTTCTTCCTCAATTCATCCCGGTCAAACCCAGTCAACTTCGGCATCCAACAGCAAGTCTAATCAACCCAAAACAATCCAAAAAAAGTCTAGTCAAAACTGGTCAACAAGAGTCAACCCTGTGGCCAGCCCTAGTATAGTCAATGTTGGTCAAACAAGAGGTCAGATTGCCTCGGTTCTTGTGCCCAAATCTGCCTCTTGCTAAGACATAATTCCTCCACCCAAAATCGCACCAAAACATGTCATCGCGGCCCAAAAACAGCATCTAAAATTTTCAGCCAAACCTGGTCAACGCTGAAACAGAAAATGGTTGTCCTTTCCTTCACACGTGTGGAGAGAGAAATTGCCCAGAAATCTGTACCCAATGAGATGAGAGAAAGATGTGCGACAATGAGTGATGTCCAAATGAGGATGAGGCATCATGTATTTATAGGCAAGTGTTGAGGATGAATAGATGTGACTGTTGGGCTTTTGAGCCTACATGAGTTTGTTGGCCGACCTTAACAATTTGTCCATAATATAAATAAATTAATATCTTCATTTGTACATGTCAGAATCGGATGATCTTTAAATCAATCCTACACCTCTCGAAGAGAGGAATCCAAGAAAATATCAACTGTCATAAACAAGATGACCCATGTGGAGTTTGGCCCTAGCTGCCAATTTTAACACTCCCTCTCAACTAGGGAGAACTCCACCTGCTAATCCATCTGCCATCCATGCACTGCTCTACACTGCTCTCCTCTGATTTGTTGAACTATGAAGAAAAAGAAGTGATCGAGAATGTATCATACCATTCTCTACTGACCTGAAGTCAGTCCCAATCAAAAGAGAGTGTCTCATACCACTCTTACTGACCCAAAGATAGTTCCAATCAAAAGAGAGTGTCTCATATATCACTCTTATTGACCCAAAGTCAAATTCGATCAAAAGAGAGTGTCTCATACCACTCTTACTAACCCGAAGTTAGTTCCCATTACTCCCAAATCAATATAGGGAGTACGGTAGTACACAATATGTCCATCAATAGTACTATGGTCCCTATCCTCATTTCCCTACTCATTGGCCAAATGAGAGGTACTTCCCATGAGTCCCAGACTACATGGATAGGATGTCTCGACAGGAGAAGGATGAACCACTCGTCCTGCTCACATGTCACCAAGGGGTATCATAGGGGAAGGATGAACCATTTACCCTATACACAGAAAACCACTAGGGGAAGGTTGAAACACTCACCTTGTACACAGCAAACCACTAGGGAAAGGTTGAACCACTCACCTTATGGTTGCTCAATGCTCCAAGAAGTACCCCAAGCCCCCCAGAGCTCAATGTCCATCTCATATGGGACCCTCATAAGAGGGTCTCTCCACGACTCCAATTAGTTTTCAGAAGGCCAAGAATTTGACCTTCCCCCGGAGCTTTGACAAAAGATCGACAACCTGCTCATCAATCCCAATGTGATGGAGCCTTATTGCTCCTCATTGTACCATATTCCGGATAAACTGGTACCTAATATCTATATGCTTGGAGCAATCACGAAACACGGGATTCTCTGACAATCGAATCCCACTCTGGTTGTCGCAGAAGATGATGGTGGTATCCATCACATGTCCAAACAACTCACTGAAGAGCTTCCTCAACCAGACAGCTTCACAAGAGGCCTGTTACAGATCCATTTGGGCACATCAAATCCCAACATCCAGATTAGTGTTTTAGGGCTCATCAAACCCTAATTTCAGTTGCTACATGCCCTAAGTTACCCCTTTGAATGCCTCCTTCCCAGAAAGTTTCATGACCTAAGACATTCAAAAATGGTCTCTAAAGGGACCAACGCAGGTACATACACTGCCAGGGTGCTCTGCAGTGCAGGTAGATACACTGGCAGGGTGCTCTGCGAAATTCAATTGGGGTTTGGGGAATATTCTAATCTCTTGGAGTCATCTAGAAGCTTTCGTCAGTTATCTACTCCTATGAGCACGAAAATGGATGAGGAATGAGTTAAGGTGCATCCTATCCTCTCATCCCTTCCTCCATGGAACTAATTCGAAGTATGGAAGGCCATTCAATGTCACCATTAATGACAAAACCTCCTTCATCACCTATAAATTGACCACTCATCTAAGTGATCAGGGGGTTGGCTGGACTATGTTGAATTGTAAGGAGATAATGCTGCTATGAGACTTAACTTTGGAGCAAATGATGTGATGCCACAAGCTTGTCTTGCTTTTGATGTGATGTAGATGGGATCCAAGCTGGAGGAATGACTTTGAATCAGACACTAATGGTTGTAATTCCTTCTTCTATCTAATAAAGTGTTTGAACCTTTTTCCATATGTTGTGTTCTTTCATAATGCTTATATGTATGAATTGCTTCTGATTCCTTTCATTTATATTCAATGGATCGTATGCTTTGATCAGTTTTTGTCTTCTGTTGTGTTGACAGGGTACTTTTCAAGCGGATTAAGTATGGGAAGGAGCGACGGAATCGGTACAAGGGAGACGAGAGGAAAAAGGAACTACAGGTAGGCCTTCTATTTTCTCTTCTTATCTATTGCTTATAGGGAAAGTCTAAAACACTTTAAATTGTTGTTCTAGGCACAACTACTTGTCTAGTGAATTAGTGTTTACTCGTAGATGCTAAATTCTCCAAAACAAGGCCATACTAGCAGCTATGTATTCGGCCTAAGCGGTGCTCAAGGCAACCGATTTCCGCTTCCTTCTCATCCAGGATATCGAAGTAGAACCCAAGGAAAAACAGCATCCAAAAGTGCTCTTGCGATCCACCACACTGCCAGTGCAATTAGCATCAAAATAACCATGCACCCTCACATTTCCGACAATATATCTCAGTCCATGAGTGATATCTCAGTCCATGAGTGATTGTACCCCAAAGATATCTGAGAAGAATCTTGGCAGCAATCCAATGTATCTGATGAGGCTCAACCATGTACTGGCTCAATGTGTTAACTGCAAAACATATGTTCAGACGAAAGCTCACCAAGAACATCAGTGCTCCTATGAGTTGACGATACTCAGAAGCATTTCCCAATTCAAGTCCAATAGCACTACCACATAACTTCTTAAAGTTAAGTCCCATCGGAGTAGTCACAAGCTTGCAGTCCACCATCCCAAATCTTTCGAATATCTTCACAACATATTTTCCTTGAGAGAGGAAAATTTCAACTGGCTTTTGCCGGACCTCCAACCCTAGGAAATAGTGCATCAGTCCTAGGTCCTTCATCTCAAATTCAGAAGCCAACTCCCTCTTACATTTGTCAATGAGAGGGTCTACACCTGTAAGAAAGAGTTCGTCCACATAAAATACCGGAATGAGAGGTTTATCATTTTCAACCTTAAAGTAAAGGTTCGGATTGGCTTCACTTCTAATGAATCCCAGCTTCATCAAATAGCTATTGATCCTCTCATACCAAGCCTAGGGTGCTTGCTTCAATCCATAGAGAGCTTTCTTCAACCTGCATACATGAGATTCCCAATCATGAACTTCAAACCCCTCGGGTTGTTCCACATAGACTTCCTCTTTGATTGAACCATGCAAGAAGTTGGTCTTGACATCCATCTATGTGGGTTCCATCCTTGCAAGGCAGCAACGCCTATGATCGAGTGGATGGTGGTGTATCGAGCAACAGGTGCAAATATCTCATCATAATCTACACCTTCCTTTTGAGAGAAGCCTCGAGCAACAAAAGGAGCCTTGAACTTTTCTGCACTTCCATTAGCTCCATGCTTGATTTTGTAGAGCCACTTAGAAGTGACAACCGATTTGTCCTGGGGTCTAGGGATCACATCCCAGACATCATTCTTCATAATTGACTCGTATTCTTCATTCATAGCATCCTTCCATACTTGTTGCTTCACGGCTTCTTCGAATGATGAAGTCTCATTTTGAATGATAGTGCTCATGGCGATCAAATATCCTTGGTACCTGTTCGACTTCTTGCTTTCACGAAAAGTCCCCCTTGGTGCAATGTGCCTCTCGGCATTTACGAGAGTCTCCCTAAGCCATGAGGGTCTCCTCTTGGAGAAGGAAGGCTCAGGGAGGAGTGGATCAATATGATCTATAGGTTCATCAACATCAGGAATGGTTTCGTCCTCTTTTTCACCCTGATTTCCTATGTCAACTTCTTTGCCCTTCCTTAGGATAGGAAGGTTGTTGATCTTCTTGAGGGCCATATATTTGTCAAAGGTGACATCATGACTTATCTCAACTTCCTTTTGACCAGCCACATAAATTATATATCCCTTAGAATTTTCACTATAACCCACAAAGATTCCTTTCTTCCCAGATGTACCCAATTTGCTTCTTTTCTCTTTCGGCACATGAAAATATACAGGGCTTCCAAAAATTCTAAAATGAGAAACATCGGGTTTCTTACCAGTGAGCATTTCTTCAGGAGTCTTGGATTCCAATTCTTGATGAGGGCATCAATTTTGAACATGCACAATGGTATTTGCAGCTTCACCCCATCGAAACTTCAGAAGGACTTGATCATGAAGCATGGCACGGACAGCTTCTACAATAGAGCGATCCTTCCTTTCAGCCACACCATTCTGCTCGAGATTGTATGGCACTATAGTCTCTCTCTTAATGCCAGCTTCTCTGCAATAATCTTGGAATTCATTGGATTCATACTCAGTCCCATTATCAGTGCTTAATATCTTGATTTTCTTCTCGAATTGGTTTTCAATCAAGGTTTTGAAATGTCGGAACCAGGTGAACACTTCATCCTTCTTCTTCAAGAAGTAGATCCAAGTCTTGCGAGAATAATCATCCACAAAGGTGACATAATATAAGTATCCTCCCAAGGAGTTTACGAGCGTCATACCAGATATGTCGGAGTGGATCAATTGCAATATGTTTGTGGTCTTGCTATTACTTGAGGGGAATGGTCCCCTTGTAAGTTTTTCTTCGGCACGTCCCGGACATACACCTTCATGCTCTACTTTGAATTCGGGTATACCTGTCACCATCTGTCTTACATCGGGTAAGGCCTTATAATGAAGATGGGCGAACCTCCGGTGCCATAGTTCAGATTGTAGAGATGAGTTGCAAAACATGGCTCCCAATGGACTTCCGCCAACTTGATACGAAGTGTCAACCCTGAACCCAAGAGTAAAAGCATCCTTGAAAGTTCTTTTCCAAACATGTACCTTTCCATCGATAAAAGCCACCTTGAATCCTTTATCTTCCATTCCTGAAATGGACACTAGGTTCTTCCTGAGATTGAGTACATATAGTACTTCTTGCAAATGAATAGTGTTACCTTGATTCAATTGAAGAGTAACATTCCCTACTCCCTTCACGAGATAAGTGGCATCATCTCCAAGGATGATCTCCAAGTCTTTCTATCAGATTAGAGAGGGCTTCCTTGTATCCAGTGAAGATCCTTGAGGCACCACTATCAATCAGCCAATTTCCCAAAGTGTCCGGAGGAGAGGCAGTGGAGAGGGCCGATATAAGATAGTACTCTTTTTTATTGTTGTTAACAACATTGGATTCAGCATACCTGGAGTTCCTTCATTTCTTGGAGGGTCAACCATTTGTTTAATGTCCCACATTCTTTTTTCCTTTGCCATTGGACCTGCGATTCCTTTGATCATTGTTGTTGAAGTTGCCCCTGAAGTTGTTATGATAGTCATCATCTCGAGGTGTATCCCTTTTATTAGGACACTCCCTGGCATAATGGCCTACTTATCACAAACAAAGCATCTGCCCTTCCTTCCAATTTTGAATCCCAGTCTTCCTTGACTTTGTTTCTTTGAACCTACATTGTTCTTCCTCTTGGCATGAGCGGAGAATGTAGTGGGGTTGCTTCTATTAGAAGGCATTTCTTTCTCCACCATTCTTGTTTCTTCTTGAATGCATCTCAACATCAATTCTTCAAACCCCAGAATTCGATCATTGTTGAGTATAGTGGTTCTAAATACATACCACTCAGGTGGGAATCCTCCAAGGGAGGTGAGAGTAAGTTCCCTGTCAAGAATGACTTCTCCAATTAAGAGTAGATCATTCTTGATCTCAGTAATCCTCAAGAAATAGGATTGAATGTCCTCGTCCTTGCCCTTCTTAATATCATTCAACTTATTCTTGAGAAAAAGAATTTAATTAGCATTACTAACCTTCAACCTGCCGACCAACCTATCGTATATCTCCTTGGAGGTCTTCAATTCGGAGATATAGGCCACCAGATGCTTGTCAATGGAATCCCTGATAATCTTCTTCGCTTTGACTTCAGCCTTATTGTACTTGGTCTTCACAGCAGCTAGTGCATTTGAAGGAGGCTCAGGGATTTTACCCTGCACATAATCCGTCACTTCCTTCTCTTCCAAGGTCAAATCAAGAGACATCTTCCATCCATGATAGTCAGATTTATCATGGAGCTTGCCTTCAACCAAGAAGTAGGATGAGGAACCCATTGAGGCTTTTGTCCTTGTCCAATTGTCTATGGTGATTGCTCTTTCACTCTTGCTTGGGCTTTGTCTTCACCTCAGTTCTGATACCATGTTAATTTTAGGCAACAATGGTATGTTTTATGCTTTAGAGCAATTTTACTTCAATTTCTTTATTAGCCCAATATCAATATCCAATTTAGCAATCACATCAACATGATAGTGAAATGCAGATAGAACATAAACATAAACAATATAACACAAGCCTAGACAAGAGGACACAAGCTGTGGCACCAGCCAGGGACAAACCCCAATGTGGGGAAACCCTTGATCAAATCTTCTTTAGTCTTCAATAGCTCAGTAGAGAGTGATAGTAAAATTTACAAATTCTGATAATTTATAATAGCAGTAAAAGAGCCCTAACCAGAAAAGTCAACGCTGGTCAACAGGGCAGATTTCTTCCTCAATTCAACTCGGTCAAACCCTGTCAACTTTGGCCTCCAACAGCAAGTCTAATCAGCCCAAAACAATCCGAAAAAGTGTAGTGAAAACTAGTCAACAAAAGTCAACCCTGCGGCCAACCCTAGTACAATCAATGTTGGTCAAACAAGAGGTCAAATTGCCTCGAGTTCTTGTGCCTAGATCTGTGGCTTGCTTAAATAGAATTCCTCCACCCAAAATCGCACCGAAACAGGTCAACGTAGCCCAAAAACAGCCTCTAAAATTTTCAGTCAAACCTAGTCAACACTGAAACAAAAAAATGATTGTCCTTTCCTTTGCACGTGTGGAGAGAGAAACTGCCCAGAAATTCGTACCCAATCAGAGGAGGAGAGACAGATGTGTGATGATGAGTGATGTCCAAATGAGAATGAAGGATCATGTATTTATAGGCAAGCGTTGAGGATGAATAGACATGACTGTTGGGCTTCTGAGCCTACATGAGTTTGCTGGCCAACCTTGACAATTTGTCCATAATATAAATAAATTCATATCTTCATTTGTACATGTCAGAATCGGATGATCTTTAGATCAATCCTACTACACCTCTCGGAGAGATGAATCCAAGAAAAATATCAGTTGTCACAAATAAGATGAACCATGTGGAGTTTGGCCCTAGTTGCCAATTTTAACACATAGTGACCAAACTTGTTGCAAACAAAGCATCTTCCCTTCCTTCCATTTTTGAATCCCAGTCTTTCTTGACTTTGCTTCTTTGACCCTGCATTGTTCTTCCTCTTGGCATGAACGGTGAATGCAGTAGGATTATTCATATTCGAAGGCATCTCCAATTCCACCATTCTTGTTTCTTCTTGAGAACATCTAGTCAGCAATTCTTCAAAACTTGGAATTAAGTCGTTATTGAGAGTAGTAGTGTTGAACATAATGCCATTTGAGAGGAAGACCTCCAAGGGCAATGAGAGTGAGCTCCCTATCAGCAAGAGCTTCACCAATCGAAAGAAGATTATTTTTTATCTCAGTAATCCTCATGAAGTAGGATTGAATATCCTCACGTTTTCCCTTCTTCATATCCTTTAGCTTGTTCTTGAGGAAAAAAAATTGATTTGCATTGCTAGATTTGAACATGCCAACCAACTTGTCATATATCTCCTTTGATGTATTCAAATCGGAGATCTAAGCAACTAAGCGCTTATGAATAGAATCCTTGATGATCTTCTTGGCTTTGACTTCAACCTTCTTGTACTTTGTCTTAGCAGCAGCTGGTGCATTTGAAGGAGGTTCCAGAATCTTTCCCTGCACATAATCCATGACATCTTGCTCTTCTAAAGTCAAATCAAGAGACATCTTCCATGCATGATAATCAAACTTATCAAGAAGTTTATCATCAGACCTGAAGTAGGATGTGGAGGCCATTGAGACTTGTTCTTGATTAGTGATTGCTCCTCTTAGTGATTGCTCTTCACTCTTGCTTGGGCTTTGTCTTCACCTCAACTCCGATCCCATGTTAATTTTAGGATAACAATGGTATGTTCTATGCTTAGAGCAATTTTACTTCAATTTTATTTATTAGCCCAATATCATCTCCAATGTAGCAATCACATCAACATGATAGTAAAATGCAGATAGAACATAAACAATAATAGTAGAAGACAAGCCAACACAAGAGGACACAAGATATGGCACCAGCTAGGGACAAACCCCAATGTGGGGAAACCCTTGATCAATTCTTCTTATAATTCTTCAAAAATTCAGCAGAGAGTACAATTTACAATATTCACTTGCCCAAATTGATCAATCAAAACAGCAGAAATAGGAAGCCCTAACCAAAAAGTCAACGTTGGTCAACAAGGTTGAAATTGACCTCCAAAATAGCTCGGTCAACCTTGGTCAACTCAACCTCCAACAACAAGATAATGCAACCGAAAACAGTGCAAAAATAACCAATCAAATCTGGTCAACAAAAGTCAACGCAACACCCTGAATTAGGGTAGTCAATGCAGAGATCAAATTGCTTCAATTTTTGCGCCCATAACAGCAACATTCCCAAACAAAAGTCTCCCTCACAAAACCTAAGTCATACAGAATCAACGTTGGTCAAAGTCAGCGTCCTAAAATTTCGGCCAAATCTAGTCAATGCAGCAGCTAGAAAAGATGGTCTTCCTTTCGCACGTGTGGAGAGAGAGGCCCAGAAATCCATACCCAATCAAGATGAGAGAGAGAAATATGAATGAGATGAGATGCCAAAATGAGATGGAGGCACCTTTTATTTATAAGCAACGTTGAAGGCTAGAGGAGGCTAATTTGATGATTGGCCAACCTTGACAATTTGTCTGTAATCAAAATAAACCTATAACTTCATTTGTACATGTCAGAATGGGATGATCTTTAGATCAATCCTACACATCTCGGAAAGAGGAATCCAAGAAAAATATCAATTGCCTCATAAGAGTTGTCCAAAGTGATGTTTGGCCCTAGTTGCCAAATTTAACAAGTTATAGAGGATAAGGATGTAACATCCCCTAGTTAATATTTCCCTTTGTAAACAAACTGAAATTAATTTAAAGGATGAGAGAAGGGACATGGATTCCAAATTGCTTTCGAATGGGGAATGCTTGAGGAATGGGTTGTTTTAAATATCAATATTGGTTGAGTGGTTTTAAATTGGTTGACTGAGCAATAAATTTCACTGAAGAAGAAAAGGACAAGACCAAGTGTCCTTTTAGCTCAAACAGCAAGCAAATAGGACAAAACATTAAGGGACAAGAATGGGTTGCATTGTCCAAGGTAGTTTGACTGCATGGAGCATTGGAAAGAGACAGATGGTTGGTCTATGGGCAGGCACAAAAAAACAGGTTTGCGAGAGGAAGAACTCATTCAAGTTTATGCAATGGAGAGGTAGAGAACTCACTCTCACGCATACGCAGAGTAAGAGAGTTAGCATAGAAGTAATCAACACATATTGTGATCGAGCTCCATAGAAAGTGAACCAGTTGAGTAACCTTCAAACAGGCTTGTTAGGTCAAAAAAATTGTGGAGAGCAGTGGCTTGCCTAAATGTTTAAGAACCACTAGAAGCTGGTGGATTGATGAGCCACTAGCTAGGAGAGAAGCACCCAAGTACTTGGGGAGTTGATGAACCACCAGGTGTTGACAACACTGGTGCATGCTCTCACTGATGAATTATCTAGTAAAAGTGGCTTCTATGTTCCTACAACAACTTATCCACTGGGAACCTTCCTTGATGTGGACACCCTTCACCTAAATACGAGCTAACAACTCTTTGCACATTCGTATCCTGGTATGGATGTGATTATATGCCAGAAAGGACTGAATGATAACATGTGTAGCTGGTGGATGAAGGAAGTGTAGCCATGTGGTATCTTGTTTCAGTTGTTTTGTTGGTTGAAATACCTCAGAAGCACTCCACCTCAAGCACTAGAATTTGGCTTGGGGGTGACAACTACAACTAACAGTGGTTGTAGCTTGTCTACGGTTGGGTGGAGAGTTAGAGTCCTACTCTCAATTGCCAGGTCTCTTATAAGATAAGTTCACGTGTGCTTGAGTTTGTTATTATGTCTCTATTATTTGCATTGAAATAATGTTATGCTAATATTGCAGAGTGTTGTTCTTGCATAAATGATGAATGTAAACCACTGTGTAAAGATCATGTGATAGGGTCCATTACTCGTAGATGTGCCAATCTTGAAATAACTTGAACCTGCCTGTGCACGAAGGGATTGAAATCTCTGTAAATGGGTAATTTAATTATGTGAACCTATTGGAATATCTGGTCTATGTGTTATTGACTGGCGCATGTTGATAATTAAGAATGTGATTTCCTGTGCAGAAGTGTTCCATCAATATTTCCTTAGGAATGGTCTAGTTCTTGTAATTATCTGAATTTGTAAATTTGTTTGATTGGCATGTGTATGAAGAGATGGATCAATCTTTGTTAATTAATGAATGCCTACATCAAAATCTTTTAGCTATTCAGGCTGGTGTACCCATAACCAAGGAGGGATAGCAATCTGTATATGTGTATGTACATTATATAAATATGCATGTGTTTTTGCGGGTTGCAGGCCGAGAGGCTAAGTACTTATACAAAGCTCAAAAGAGATAGTATAATTACTTATATGCATATGTGTAAGTACACACACATACACATACAGTGGATTAAAGCTCGTGGCCAAGTCTTGGCAGTTCAAGAGTGATAGCCCGAACAGGCTTGAATATTCGTTATATGTATATAAAGCCATGCGCACTTAAAGCCAAGGTAAATGCCTCTTGCCTTCACACTAATAATTGATAAAGCATGGCGGGCTAGAAACCTTAATTCTAGAGCATATGACTTCGAAATAAAATGGCTTAGACCCTCTTCGATCCTATGACCAAGTGCGGTGATCAAGCAATTAAACAAGGAAAAATTTGTACCATTGAAGAGTTGAATACTTATAGCCGCACGCATGTCCCCAAGGTTTTAGCTCAGAGACTTTGAGCAGAGGCCCTGTGGAAACTCCCGGTATTTTATTTCCGGGATGACGTGGCACGTGGGCCCGTTAAGTGAGATAGGCATCACGTCATGTCAAGGAGTTGGCGCCTTCACACTAATAATTGATAAAGCATGCGGGGCTAGAAACCTTAAGTCTAGAGCATACGACTTCGGAAGAAAACTTAGACCCTCTTCGATCATATGACCAAGTGCGGTGATCAAGCGCTTTAACAAGGAGAAATGTGTGCCATTGAAGAGTTGAATGCTTATAGCCGCACGCGTGTCCCGGAGGTTTTAGCTCGGAGGCTTTGAGCAAAGGCCCTGTGGAAACTCCTAGTATTTTATTTCCGGGATGACATGGCATGTGGGCCCATTAAGTGAGATAGGCATCACGTCATGTCAAGGAGTTGGCGTATCGATAAAAGGGGCCTAATGACACATAGCCCAAAAGATTGCCCCCAAAAGTTTTAGCAACGAGCAATGTCGAGACCTGTTGGGATTCAACTCCTAGGGTGATGTAGCAATAGAGGGCCCGCACCCACTTAACTCGCCTATGACTATGTGCGAGTGTCCTTTGGTTTGGAAGGATAGAGTGCATGAGCGTGTTGGTAGCATATATATATATATATATATTATATATATATATATATATATCTATATATATAATCTATATAATATATATTTTATAATATAGTACTATGATGCCAGGACATGAATGGGTTGGAACTATTTTGGCCTATGACATGACAACCACGTGGGCACCACATGAGGACTACAGTGGTCCCACAGGGCAAACTGATGATGTGGCATAATCTAATTGGCCAAGACTTTAATTGGTCATATCTTTTGATTCGGAGGTCGGATTGGAGCAAATTTTATATCGTTGGAAATATCTCGACAAGACGAATTCAATGATGTCATTGGTCATAAGTTTTAAGAAAATCATAGAAGGTGAAACATTTGGACCGCATTTCCATAATTGGACCTTGGGGATTGGGTAAGCATAGTAGCTGCCTCCTTCTGACCTTTAGTTAGGACTGGGGTTAGTAGGGCGTATATTACAAAGGAGTAGGAAGCTTAGAGGGTCAAACCAGAGTCACCTATAATTTTCAGAGCAATGCAGCAGCCTTTAGGTGAGAAGGGGAAGACAGCAACCCCTTCCACTTCTGTCAAGAGACCTAGATGGCTCACAAGGGATAATTAAGAGTATGTTGAGGCTCCTAGGAGGACATTTATAAAGAGCAAACCTCCCAAGAAATTTTTAGACTACATGGCATTAATGGAAAACATCATAGATTCCAAGCCTTACATATTTCAGAAGACAACAAACCAATAGGTATGGTGGGATGCCATGGTGGAGAAGTACACCTCCATCATGAAAAATGATGTTAAGACATAGTGTCAAGACTGAAGGGGAAGTCAGTTATGAGTTCCAAGTGACTCTACAAGGTGGCATGTAGAAAATGGCAACATTGAGAGGTTCAAAGCAAGGTTCATGGCAATAGGATTCCCCTAGAAGGAGGCAATGGACTATGAGGAGACATTTGCTCCAGTTGTTAGGTAGACTTCCACTAGAATAGTTGTCCTTAGGTTCAATTATGGGGTGAAGGGCACAGCAGATGGATGTGAAGACAGTCTTCTTAATGAGATCATTGTGGAAAAAGTATACATAAACAACATATGAGCTTTGAGGTAAATGGAATGGAGTCCCATGTTTGCAAGCTTAAGAAAGCCTTGTAAGGACTGAAGCAGGCACCAAGAGCGTGGCATTCCACAAAGGCAAAATACATGGGAACCAATTCTGCTAGTTGTGAGACCAGTCAGCTTCACAAGTTACTTCCAAGATTGTTTGATGAGGAGTTGGGCCCCACAATCATTTGTTATGATAATCAAAATTGTACGAAATTTTATGGGAATCCAAAGTTTCATGACAGGTCGAAGCATATAGAGATCAAATATCACATCATACAAGATAGGATTCATAAGGGAATAGTGAAGTTGAAGTATATTCCCACATATCAGCATCGAACTAATATTCTAATTACGTTCTTAGCAAAAGTGAATGTTTGAAGCATTAGAGACAAACTTGGATTGGTGTACAATTCCCTCCTTGCCAAGAGAGAGTGTTGAGAAATATAGCTCAAACAAGGACTTTAAAGAAGTTCATTTGAACATGCTAAAAGAGGTTCAAGACTTTTTGAAAAGTAATTCTATTTTGTTATTAACTATAGAAAAAGGTGAAAAGTCTTACATTTACTTGTTGAGTCTAATAGTGTATTTCATCCATTTACGACTTAGACTAGGAATTTATCTCAACCACAAATCTCACTAAGAGGTTAAAGTTTTTGTAGGTTAGGGTTTCAACCAAACGTATAAAGCTAGGCCAAGATAAAGAGTTCAAACATTGTTGAACAATTGAGGAGGGATTTGGAAAAGAGGGCAAATTCGTACAACAATCAAAGGTCATACAAGGTGAATCCATACAACTATGTAAATCCGTACAGTCTTATGGAATAGGCCATATAGTTGTACAACAAGGTCATATAGAAATTTTTTGTTATTTTTTGTTTTCTAGCAAGATGTATTAGTTCAAGGTGATTTGTTGAACATGGAGATGTCGGTTTTTAGCAAACTGTGGAGGTTTTCTCACAAGTTTTTTTTCAAAGGAATGAAAAGTTGAATTTGAAGGCGAAATTACCAATGTACGTGTGAAATTATAGTATGCTTTCGCTACTTAATTTCCCAACTATTGTGTGATTGATGCTATAGTCTAAAATTTAATTTCTTCATTAATTAAACTCATCAATTTACCTATTTAACTGAGATCATAAGGACAACAGTCATCTAGGGTTGAAAATTTTATACAAAAGCCAAATTGATGTTTCAAACCCTTATTTGTGGGAGACACACACAATGATTTGACCATTTAGCCTACAAAGATGTAGATACACTACCCCCTCTAAAATTCAAACCAATGACCTCCAATGAGAAAATGCATGTTCTTAACTGTTAACCTCTTTCAATCATAAGAAGACCTTTATCAATGTTCTTAAGCAAATCTTAAGAGTTGTAGATCAAATGCTTGTACATTGTAACAATTGAGAAAGCATCCAACTCGAGAAAAGTTGGATGCACAACATTTGATGGAACGGTCAAATAAGGTTGCATGCACCAACCACATTTCAAATTAAAATCCCAGCGATTCTTCACAAAGTTTTATAAGTAAGATTTTTTATGCAATGGCAATCATACTCCTAGAGAAAAATGCAAAAGAAATCCCTACAAGACCCTTTGCTTAAACCTAGTACTTTTACCATTATGATCTTGTTGAGCTAGACCAACACATGTTAGATGTTTATGTGGGTGCAATTCACTAGTTGTCACCCTCTCCTCCAATGAAGGGTGGCATCACCTCATGACAAATAAATAGCGTCATATCCTCATCTCCCCTTTTACCTACAGCTTATCAACTTTTGTTGTGTGCCCAATGAGACATGCTTCATACGTCACCTCACCATTTGATGTATGCTCAATAACTAATCTCGTTTTGGCATGTGTCCCATGTGACACATCATTTATGCCATAGCAACCATTATTAACACTTAAATAGGTTGAACCTAGACACATACAAGTTCAAACTCATCAATGTTAGGAATGAGGAGAGAATCCCTTTTATATTTAGTCAATTTTCTTGTTAGCAAACCTTGTCCAAGAGGCATCTCCATAGGCTTTTAAACTCTTTCCATGGATTACACATCAAGGATTGACCTACTAAACAAGGGGTTCATCTAATGCCCACTTTGCCATGCTACATCATTGTCACACATATTTTATGGACGCATTCCTATGTGGATCTAAATTTTAATAAGGACTTAAGTTGGCTTAATATTTTCTTTATACTTAGTTTATTTTACAAGGAAACTAGAGAGCCTCTATAGGGAATCCCTGAGGGTCACCCCAATGAGCCTTAGGACTATGAGGCCACCACTTAGTAGCACTAAAACATTGACGCAACCAACATCACAAGGGTCAAGAGTCAAACTCATCTAATCACAAGTTTGAGTCAAATTAACACATAAATGAGTTTTTCAAATACAAGTCGAAATCAAAGTTGACCAAGTTTAACTAGGTCAACAAGTCAAACTCAGAATCAAAAAGTCTAACTTGCAATATGAACTCATACTCACCTAGGATATAGATAAATATGCTTTAAATAGCCATTTTTCTCATTTTCAATCTTTTTGAGTTTCTTATTTGCCATAGTGACTAATTGTGACAAACAGACCTAAAGGAGAACAAAATAACCCATCCAACACATCGACCAACACATGCGTATAACTTTATATTTTTGTACTAATCAAGTTTTTCTCAAGTGACTTTGGATGCAGATTGACCAAAAAGGACATGTGTCTGCCAATTGCACTATCACATGTAGCCCATAAAATAAGTACTTTGCAAATCCCACTTATAATTTAAGAAAGTAATGACACTCTTAGCACTAATTGAATAAGGGGAAAATAGTAATAATAAGAGGAAAAAATAGTTTAAATGGAAACTTGAATCAATAGATCCATGAACTCCGCTACAAGTTGTAGTGAATAGACAAAGCAACATATAGTAACATGTCACCTGACCTAATTAGATAAGTAGCAAACTCAGTCAAACAAGAAATATTAGCCACTTCAAAAAGCACTAAAAGAATTGTATTGTAAAATGAAATGTTAGAAAAACTGAAGGAAAATTAATCAAATATTTGCTGCAAAAACTAGTGAAAGGAATTGAGGAAACCAGATTAATCAAATCACATAGATAAGGATATCTCTAGCACTTTTTACGAGGGAGGTTTTTGAACAGAGCACATGGGCTTTGCTTGATTCTACCTAGCCACAGCCCTTTGGGAGGATTACCTCTTCCTTCCTTTTTTTAGTGTGTTAAGGGCAACAAAACAAGTAAAGGCCTACACCACTTCAAATACCAGATTGGTGAGACCTTTGGTTTCCTCCCAACCCCCCAACAACAGGTCAACCAATCTCCACAAGGCTTCTAAGGAGTTCCCACTCTAGACCCCAAGGCAAGCACCAGCAATTTGCGAAATAAATTGTCATTGATAGGTCCCTGAAACCGAATTCATTTTACTCTCTAAGTTTGTTCAAGCAACCAATGTTCCACAAGGAGCTTCTTCATCCCGATTTGGATGATAGGAGAGGTGACCTCTTCAATATAGGATTCCTCCAAGGGTTACATAGTTCGCTCCCCTTGGACCAAGATATTCTCCAAATGACATTATCAAACAGTGCATCAACCCCTTCATGATGATTGAAGACTTGGTTGAGGAGCATTGTTTTTCAGATGGATTAGTTCCAGACGGTCCCAAGCAGGGTGCCATCCCCCCCTCAGACGGACTCCTCCCAAACCTGAGCAAAGCAGCCAAAGACTTGTCTAAAGTTGTTTTCCTTCGACTTCGAATGCTAGGAGTATCCCTCACTCCTAGCGAGATTCATGCATCCAAACACATCGTTGGGTCCAAAGGACTCCACCTAGCGAGCCAACACCACTATCACCTCCCTTGCCATCAGCTATTGGACTCGGGCATTCTTGACATCATCAACCTCCAGCCCTGGACTTATTCACTTAGTCTTCTACATCACCAAGGGTCTTTGATCCAGTTATACGCATGTTTATGAGGCTATCCTATTGATGTATCCTTCTTTACTTCATTTTATCCTACATTTAGTTTTGGCATTTTCTAGGAGTTGTGTTTGAACTCTCACATCGTACTCGTACTAGATGTATCCTATAGTCCCACTGATATACTTTTGTGGTCATTCATTAGACATTAATAAAATTATCTTACCATATTTCTCCCTCATTCAAACTCTATTATTAACTCTATCAAGCCCTGCAAGTTTATACATGTCATGGTTTTTGCTTCTTCATTTATTTTTCTTGCACCACTGATTGGCTAGTTTTTCTCCCAGGAAAACACCTCACAGAAAACCCTCTTAGTACTTCCCCATGACCCATGGGTATTAAATGGGGTAAACCATTGACCTTAATTACAAAGCCTGATTAAATGGGGTAAACCATTGACCTTAATTACAAAGCCTGACCCTGAGGGGATCAAAAGAGTTGAACCTATGCCCCCCACATTTAGCTAATTGGCTAGTTACATAGTTCCTCTTTGATTTTACAATCTGCTTTTAATAGAATAGGATTACAAAATACTTTTGCTTCTGATCATTTGTATTTATATTTAATGTACTTTTCAGTTCCATTGACCTACTTTGCCGTCATGAGTTGGAATTTAATAAATTATCTTATGTTATCTGTATGATCTAACTACAATAGTGGTCCCTACAACCACCCTGCACTGTGCAAGCATGGTATCTATAAAAGTTGGGTTCTATCCAATTCATTCTCTTTTGTTGTATATATGTCAGTTTCGCAAAAGCCCAGAAAAGAATGAGACAATAAAAGGAGAAAAAAATAAAGAACAGACTACATAAATGACAAATATGCCCTGTAATTGTAAACTTCAGGAAACATCATAGGTGTGCCTGTGAAATATAATCATCATAAAAGAATACATGAAAAACATGAATAACTGTAAAACATGCAAATTCAACTCTAGGCAGTGAGAAATGTTGACGAGCAAGAACAGTGAAAAATGAAAAGTACAAATTCAATCCATAGTAAAGATATCAACAATTCTCACAAGAATCCGTGGAGGACTTGCTGACCCACTTGAAGCCCGCCTTTCTGCCAAAAGTGCAGCTCGTTTTTGATCCCGGATCTGCAAAGTTGTCAAAATACTTAGTATATTTGTTAATACCTGTGAAAACTATGTGTAAACATACTAATAAAGGATACCTAACTTAATATTTCCTTGAGATCACTGATTAATAGTGTTAAATAGTCAATGATCGGTTGTCAGATCAATAAATGGACACAAACATACAGTATCCTAGCCTATCTAAGGTTATGAGTTCAGACAGCTCATATGTGTATTCTCACAGCCTGTACTGTAAATACTAAATAGGCATGACATCATAAAAATGGACATCAAGAACGAGAGAATAATCACTGCAGACTTGAACAGTTCTGGTAGTGATTGGTTTCAATGGGATCATAATACATGTAATCCAGGCATGGAAGAGGGTGATATCAGACTTTCAGTTCACAAGATTCCAGACAAGTGGCAAGACAGAAAATGTTAAACAAGTGGAATAACTGCCTTGGTAAACTGAAGAAAACAAAAAATTCATTTGCGGTCATGATACAAAAAGTTGCAACTTCAGAGCATAAATCATAAAAAGGTTGACACTCAACAGGGATGCACAAGCCGAAATTATACGTGTCAATATTCAAGCTCATATTAAATTAAATGGAGCAGTACCATTGAATCTTTCAATAATCAGAGATGCATCTAGTCAGAATCTTGTGTTAATAGAAAAAGAAAAACATATTATCAATGGACACAAAGGACCAAAATAGGTCAATGGGACTTAAGAGTACACCATGAAGTATCAGATATAGAGTGTACAATGCATCTACCATCAAAGAGAATGGCAAGGAAGGAGAGAGGAGTAACAGTTATAGGCCAGCTCACAAGCTTTGGGGGCAGTAACAAGCAGTGTTATTACATATGTGACAGCAGGAATTTCCGGCGATGCTACTTAAAAATGAAAAGAATAATTATGCCTTATTAAAGGCTTTCCTTTGGTGAGGTGCATACCCAGACACAAGGGACTATCTACTGTCATTCTGGCAAAGAAGATTCAGCCGGTGTTCTTGCTGCATGTTGATAAGTCATTCTCTTTCATGAACTTTTCTTTTTAAGTATTTTCAAGGTGACCAGATCTTTGTCTGGCCTACTATTCTGTGCGAGAAGCATCATTTAGAAGATGTGTTGAAATTGAGTAATGTTAAATTTAGATAACAATGGTATGTTCTACGCTTTAGCACAATTACTTCAATGTTCCTTTAGCAGCCCAATGACAATTTCCAATTTAGTTTTTCAACAACAAACACATTACCCATTAATCACATTGACAGTAAAAGTAGATAGAACATGAAACAAAAAAAAATGTAAAAGACAAACCAATACAAGAGGACACCAGTTTTGGCGGATGCCAGGGAAAAACCCCAATGTGGGGAAAACCCTTTGATCAATTCTTCTTATTATTATATAAAATGTTCAGCAGAGAGAGAAAGAGTACAAAAAGTCAAAATTGACTTGCCAATAGATGATCAAAACAACCCTGTCAAAGTTCTGCAATACTGTCCCAGTCAACAGCAATCAAATCAGCGCCAACCAGAAAGTCAAAATGGTCAATGCAGCAGTCAAACTTCTCCTTTGAAGCTCTGTCAAAGGTAGTCAAACTCGGCCTCCAATAGTGGTCAAATTCAGCTCAAAAGTCATAAAATCTGCAGTCAAACTTGGTCAACTTGCAGTCAACACTGATCAAAGTCCTCCTTTTGCCTCGGTTCCTGTGCCCATAAATGTGGCCTGCTGAGACAAAAATCCACCCTGAAAATCAAAGTCAAAGGGTGCCCAGAAAGTCAAAGTCAACACTGGTCAAACTGCAAAAATTTCTGAGATTTTCGGCCCTGCAATTCTGTCTTGAAATTCAACCTCCTTGTGCCACACGTGAGAGAGAAAGAGAATGCCCAATGTTGTACGAACCAATGAGAGGAGAGAGAATGTGTGAGTGATGATGATGCCAAATGAGGTGAGATGTCACTTGTATTTATACAAGTTGCTAAGGGTGAAGAGTCATGTCCATTGGGCTTCATGAGCCTACATGATGATGTGGCCGACCTAAACAATTTACACATGTGTGGGCATAAATTCAAAATCACACTGTTGCTTGTCCAATTAGATGATCTTTCTATCAATTTTGGCCCTCTAGAAAAGAGAAATTTAATGCAATCATCATCTCCATCAAATGAGTTGTCCCAAGGTGGAATTTGGCCCTAGTTGCCAATTTTAACACTCCCTCTCAACTAGAGAGAATTCTACCTGCCAATCCATCCATTATCAATCATCATGCCATCCTGTCGTCATGTATCGTCTTTGTATCTCATCTCATCTCTGCTCTGCTGAACTCAGATATGAATAATGAAGAAGAATCGATCAAGAGTGAGTCACAAGACCTTACCACTCTCCACTAACAAAAGTCAGTCTTGATCCCATATCAAGTTGTTGAACACAATGCATCCTAGACATAGGGAGTACGGCAATACACAATGCGTCCATCGGTAGTGCTATGGTCCTTATCCACGTTTCCCAACTCATTGGCCAGATGAGAGGTACTTCCCATGAGTCTCAGACTACATGGGTAGGATGTATGTTGGGGCATCAGCAGGAAAAGGTGAACCACTCATCCTATGCATATGTCATCAACAATAGGGGAAGGTGAACCACTCATCCTATGCATATGTTAATCGTAGGGGAAGGTGAACCACTCACCCTACACATAGTCAAACATCATGGGGTATCACAGGGGAAGGTGAACCACTCACCCTGTACACAATGCACTAATAGGGTAGGTGAACCACTCACCATGTGGTCGCTCATAGCTCCAAGAAGTACCCCAAGCCCCCAAGAGCTCCCAAAGCTCAATGTTCAACTCAAGCAGGACCCTCATAGGAGGGTCTTTCCACGACTCCAAGTCTCTCTCGGAAGGCTAAGAATTTGACCTTCCCTAAAGGACTTCGTGAGGATATCTACGACCTACTCATTAGTCTTGATGTGTTGGAGCCTTATTGTTCCTCGTTGTACCATATCCCAGATAAAGTGGTACCTAATATCAATGTGCTAGGAGCGGTCATGGAACACAGGATTCTTTGAAAGACGAATCACACTTTGGTTGTCATAAAAGATCACAGCGGTATCCAGCGTGTGCTCAAATAGCTCACTAAAGAGCTTCCTCAACCAAACAGCTTCACAACAGGCCATACTAGCTGCAATGTATTCAGCCTCGACGATGCTTAAAGCAATCGATTTCTGCATCTTGCTCATCCAAGAAATTGAAGCAGACTCCAATGAGAAGCAACATCCAAACGTGTTCTTAGGATCCACCACACTGCCAGGCCAATCAACATCAGTATATCCATGTAGCCTCAAATTCCCGGCAATGTATCTCATTCCATAGTTGATTGTGCCACGGAGATATTCTTAGCAGCATTCCAATGTATGTGATGAGACTCAACCATAAATTGACTCAATGTATTTAGAGCGAAGCATATGTCAGGGAGGAAGTTTACCAAGAACATCAAGGCCCCCACAAGTTATCTATATTTGGAAGGGTTTGCCAATTCAGGCCCAGCAACACTTTCACATAGCTTCTTGAAGTTGAGTTTCATTAGAGTAGACACAGACTTGCAATCCACCATACCACATCTCTCGAGCAGCTTCACAATGTATTTCCTTGAGAAAGGAAAATTTCACCTGGCTTTTGCCAGACCTCCACACCTAGGAAGTAGTGCATCAAACCGAGGTCCTTCATGTCGAACTCGGAAGCCAACTCCCTCTTGCATTGATAAATGAGAGGGTATGCATCTGTCAAAAAGAGATCATCCACATAAAGGACCAAAATGAGAGGCATGTCCTTTTCAACCTTGAAGCATAAGTTAGGATCAGCATCGCTCCTCGTAAAACCCAACTTCATAAGATAGTTATCAATCCTCTCATACCAAGCCCATAGAGACCTTGCTTCAACCCATAGAGGGCTTTCTTCAACCCCCATATGTGTATCCTTCAATCTTGTACTTCGAACCCCTGAGGTTGTTCCAAATAGACTTCCTGCTTAAGCAAGCCATGCAAGAAAGCAGTTTTAACGTCCATTTGATGTAGGTTCCATCCTTGAGAGGCACCGAGAGTAATAATCGATCAGATAGTAGTATATCGACCAACTAATGCAAATATCTCGTCATAGTCCACTCCTTCCTTTTGGGAGAAGCCTCTAGCAATGAACTTGGCCTTATATTTTTCAGCTCCATGTTTAATTTTGTATAGCCATTTTGAGGTGACTACGAACTTGTCCTTTGGTCTAGGCACCACATCCCAGACATCGTTTTTCATGATAGATTCATATTCCTCATTCATCGCATCCTTCCAGACTTGGTGGCTTTCGGCTTCTTTGAACGTACATGGCTCAGATTGAACAATAGTACTCATGGCAACTAAGTACCGTTGATACCTGTTCGGCTTCTTGCTTTCACATAATGCCCCTCTTATAGCAATATGTCTCTCAGCATCTTCGAGAGTATCTTTGAGCCAGAAAGATCTTTTCCTTGAGGTAGAGGGATCACAAGGTGATGGATCAATGGGATCCATCGGGCATAGGTTCATTTGTAGGAGGTTCACCCTGTTTTTCCGCAGCATCATCATTATTAGCCTTCCTTGGAATGGGGAGATCTCAAGCCTTCCCAAGGGCAGTGTCTTCATCGAAGGTGACATCATGGCTAATTTCCACATTTCTTTGTCTAGGCACATAGATTCTATATGCCTTTGAATTTTTACAGTAGCCCAAAAATATACTTTTCTTCCCAGATGCTTCTAACTTGTTTCTTTTCTCTTTACGTACATGAAAATACACTAGACAACAAAATATTCTAAAATGAGAAACATCATGTTTCTTACCAGTGAAAACTTCTTTGGGTGTCTCGAAATCCAGTGCTTGATGCGGACTCCTATTTTAAACATACATGGCAATGTTAGCAGCTTCTCCCCATAAGAACTCGGAGCATAGCACGGGTGGCTTCCATGATTTTTTGATTATTCCTTTCAGCAACACCATTTTGCTCAAGAGTGTATGGAACGGTTGTCCCCCTCTTAACGCCAGCCTCTCTCCAAAAGTCGTTGAATTCATTTGATTCGTATTCGGTTCCTTTGTCGGTCCTCAATATCTTGATCTTCTTCCCTGTTTGATTTTCCACCAAGGCTTTGAAAGAACATAACCATTTGAACACTTCATCCTTCTTCTTCAAGAAGTAGATCCACGTTTTAAGAGAGAAGTCATCCACAAAAATTGCATAGTATAAATATCCTCCCAATGATGTTACATGCAACATACCAGATAGGTCAGAATGGAGCAATTGAAGAATATCGAAAGTTTGACTTTCATTTAAGGGGAATGGTCCCCTTGTAAGTTTCCCAACTGCACAACCCTGACAAACTCCTTCATGATTCATGTTGAACTCGAGCATACCAGTGACCATCTTTCTTACCCCAATTAAGGCTTTGTAATGAAGGTGAGCAAATCTTTGATGCCAAAATTCAAATTGAAGAGAAGTATCGCAAGTCAAGGCTGTCAGGCCAGGTAGTAACTCCACGAATTCAATTCATATTATTCCTTCAGGTTGGTCTTTATTATATACATGAGGGAGACTGTTCACTTCATCTCTCGATGACTGTTCATATTTCTTATTATTTATTTACATCAATTGTATTTATTCACCCAATCGTGATGATTAGGTGTCAACATTCCCCCCCTTAATCTGAAGGGATGTTGGTGAGTCCAAGCATCATTCTGAATCGTTCAAGCTTTTCTCTTCCAAGCTCTTTGGTGAAGATGTCTGCAATTTGCTCATTAGTGGAACAATGATGAAGATGGATTGTCTTGGCCTCAACATGATGTCGAATCAGATAATATTTAGTATTGATGTGCTTAGTTCGATCATGAAACTTTGGGTTCTTGGCCAACTTTATTGTAGAGGTATTGTCAATCATGAGTGGAGTTGATTATACTTGTTTTACCTGCAAATCTTCAAGAATTTTCCTAAGCCACACAATTTATTTTGTTGCCTCAACTGCTGCCTCGTATTCTGCTTCTATTGTGGAATCTGTTGGAACTGATTGTTTGCATGATCTCCATGAGACAGCTCCTGATCCAAGACTCATAGCATATCCTGAAGTAGATACCCCAGTTTCTTTGTCTCCATCGAAGTTTGAATCATAGTATCCAATCAAACTGAAGTCGTCCACCTGTGTATACTTGATTCCAAAGTCTTGAGTTCCCTTCAAGTACCTTAGAACTCTTTTTGCAGCAGACCAATATCCTTCACAAGGCTTTTGCATAAACCTGGAGAGGATTCCAACAGCAAACGAAATGTCTGGTCTGGTAGTAGTTAGGTAGTTGAGACTTCCTACAAGTTGTCTATACTTCGTTGCATCCTCAAATTCTTTTCCTTCAATAGATGTGAGCTTTAAATTTTGTTCTATTGGAGTAGTAAGAGGATTGCATTCTTTCATGCCAAACCTATTCAACAGATCTCCAATGTGTTTCTTTTGAGAAAGAAATATGGACTTCAGATGTTGAGTTACTTCAATACCAAGATAGTAATGAACATAGCCCAAGTCAGTCATTTCAAAACTTTTCCCCAATTCCTTCTTTATGGATGCAATGTAGCTTTCATTGTTTCATGTCATCAAAAGATCATCTACATATACCACAAGACATACAACTATTTTTCCAACTTTCTTGACAAATAAAGTTACATCATCCAGATCATAATGTTTGAAATTGAGTTTCAAAAGATGCTCAATTAGTTTTTCATACTAGGCTTGTGGTGCTTGTTTGAGGCCATACAAGGATTTCACAAGTTTGCATACTTTATGTTCATGTCCTTTCACAGAAAATCCTTCAGGCTGGGACATAAAAACATTCTCTTTTAGATCTCCATTTAAGAAGGAAGTTTTTACATCCATTTGATGGACTTTCCAACCGTTCTGAGCTGCCAGTGCAAAGAGTGTCTGGATGGTGGCCCATTTTGCCGTGGGAGCAAAATTTTCCTCATAATCGACCCCTTCCTTCTGTGCAAAACCTTTTGCCACAAGCCTAGCTTTGTGCTTGTCAAGTGAGCCATCAGCTTTGTACTTGTTCTTGTAGACCCACTTGCAGCCAATTGGTTTGGTTCCAAATGGGGGATCAACTAGCTTCCAAGTGTCGTTCTTTATGAGGGCATCATACTCCTTTTGCATTGCTTCTTTCCATTCATCATGAGAAGCAGCTTCTTTAAAGGAAGTTGGTTCAAAATCTGTAAACAAGTTCAATTCACAATCATAAGAAACATCCATATCAACAGGTGAATTAGAGTCATCTACATCACCTCCATTTTGTCGGTTTAAATTTCTGGTTCCTGTTTTTCCAATTTCATCAGGATGA
>APFE030634863.1:0-25192 GCA_000404065.3 Pinus taeda | reverse complement strand
AAGTCGTCCACCTGTGTATACTTGATTCCAAGGTCTTGAGTTCCCTTCAAGTACCTTAGAACTCTTTTGCAGCAGACCAATGTCCCTCACAAGGCTTTTGCATAAACCTGGAGAGGATTCCAACAACAAATGAAAAATGTCTGGTCTGGTAGTAGTTAGGTAGTTGAGACTTCCTATAAGCTGTCTATACTTTGTTGCATCCTCAAATTCTTTCCCTTCAATAGATGTGAGCTTTAAGTTTTGTTCCATTGGAGTAGTAAGAGGATTGCACTCTGCCGTGCCAAACCTGTTCAACAGATCTCCAATGTGTTTCTTTTGAGAAAGAAATATGAACTTTGGATGTTGGGTTACTTCAATGCCAAGATAGTAATGAACATAGCCCAAATCAGTCATTTCAAAACTTTTCCCAATTCTTTCTTTATGGATGCAATATAACTTTCATTGTTCCCTGTCATTAAAAGATCATCTACATATACCACAAGATATACAACTGTTTTTCCAACTTTCTTGACAAATAAAGTTGCATCATCCAGATCAAAATGATTGAAGTTGAGTTTCAGAAGATGCTCAGTTAGCTTTTCATACCAGGCTCGTGGTGCTTGTTTGAGGCCATACAAGGACTTCAGAAGTTTGCATACTTTATGTTCATGTCCTTTCACAGCAAATCCTTCAGGCTGGGACATAAAAACATTCTCTTTTAGATCTCCATTCAAGAAAGCAGTTTTTACATCCATTTGATGGACTTTCCAACCATTCTGAGCTGCTAAGGCAAAGAGTGTCCAATGGTAGCCCATTTTGCTGTGGGGGCAAAAGTCTCCTCATAATCGACCCCTTCATTCTGTGCAAAACCTTTTGCCACAAGCCTGACTTTGTGCTTGTCAAGTGAGCCATCAGCTTTATACTTCTTCTTGTAGACCCACTTGCAACCAATTGGTTTGGTTCCTAATGGAGGATCAACCAGCTTCCAAGTGCCATTCTTTATGAGAGCATCATACTCCTTTTGCATTGCTTCTTTCCATTCATCATGAGAAGCAGCTTCTTTGAAGGAAGTTGGTTCAAAATTTGTAGACAAGTTCAATTCACAATCATAAGAAACATCCATATCAACAGGTGATTAGAGTCGTCTACATCACCTCCACTTTGCCAGTTTGAATTTCTAGTTCCTGCCTTTCCAACCTCATCAGGATGAACACTTTCAAGTGTCTTTGTCAGCCACTTTCGGGGACCTTTCTTGGATGGTCCAAGCTGCTCTGTTGATTGAGTTGGGACTGAATCAAGATTGAGTCTCCCAATTCTATCAATCACATCACTTAAAGCATCATCCGTTGTTGGAGTTTCATGCGAGGGAGAGAGTTCTTCATAAAAAGATTCCACATGTTGATCTAGTATAGGAATCCCCCCTTCAAAATGTGGAATCTGATTATCAAATTCTTAAAATGATTTTGCATTTGCGAATCTATCCAAACGATCAAGTTGCCACTCAACAACATTGTCAGTTTTGGATGATTCAAGAAAAATTACATCTCTAGATACAACAAACTTTTTATTGACTTCATCATAGAGACGTTATGCTTTGGAGGTGTTTGAATACCCCAGGAAGATACACTTACGACTTCTTACACCAAGTTTATTTCTATGTACCTTTGGTATCAAAGCATAATAGGTGGAACCAAAGACCCTAAGATGCTTTACCGAAGGAATGTGCCCATACCACATTTTATATGGAGTCTTGTTTCTAATAGCATTAGATGGACATCTATTCTTTATATATGCAGCACATAGAACAGCATCAGCCCAAAACATTATTTTCACAATTTTGAAGAAGAGCATGGAGCGTACCATATTTAAGATTGTCCTATTCATTCTTTCAACTACACCATTCTTTTGGGAATTATAAGGTACAGTTGTTTGATCCCATGTTGGCGAAGATAGTTTTCAAATTCATTTGATGTGTATTCTTTTCCATTAGCAGTGTGAATATGAGATTGTGCATCATTTTCAATCCATTTATGAAAGTTCTTGAATGTTTGAAAAGCATCAAATTTGTTCTTCAATAAATAAACCCAACACATTCTGGTGTAGTCATCAATAAATGCCATCATATATTTATTTCCATTTGCAGAATGAGTAGGCATTGGACCACATAAATCTGAATGAATGAGTTCAATTTTTCTATGTGCTCTTGAATGTGAATCATGAAAAGACTGTTTGCTATGCTTTCTTAGAATGCAAGCATCACATTGCATAAATTTCCTAGGAATTGTAGGCAAACCAGCAACACCATTTTTCTTCAACAAACAAGGGTTGTCATAGTTCAAATGTCCAAATCTAGCATGCCATAATAAACTTGATGGAAGTGTACCTTCATAATGAGAATTGTATGAGAAATGTTGTGCACTAGCAAAAGTACCTTGCAGCTTGAGAAGCCTTTCTTCTTCTATTCCCCTCATGACAAGGGAGTGGTCAGATGCTTTTCTCACCTCAAGCTTGCCATCAAACATATGAATGGAGTGACCTTGCTCGCGGATGTGGACCAAGGACAGCAAGTTTCTCTTCAACTGTGGGAGATATAGAACATGATGCAGAAGAAAGTCTGGAAGACCAGGCAATTTAACCCTGATTGTGCCAAGCCCTGATGGCTTGATTTTTGATTGGTCTGTAAAGTCTACTGCTCCATCAACATTGTCAGTAAATTCTTCAAAAAAATCTTTTCTCTGAGTCATGTGGCAAGTTGCTCCTGAACCAAGTAACCAATCATTTTTCCAAGAAGCAAGTGAAGCATTAAATAAATCTTCATTTACTCCAATATTACATTGTGCCACCACAAAATGAGCAGATTCAAGTGCTTTACCTTTGTCTGTGTCATTAGTTTTACCTTTCTGTTGGTTTCTTTGTTGCTCATTTTTTTCCCATGGTAACTTGCATGTAGAGGCATCATGTGATCCATTTCTTTTGCAATGTATGCAGTGCAAATCTGCCTTTTCTCCTTGAGAGTGTCTGCCCCCCTGCCTCTGATGTATCTTCCTCTTCCTCTTCGACCACCTCTTCCTCTGAAAGAATCTTGAGCAGGATTCTTTTCTTTATGAGCAAGGCACACAGCTTCTTCAGAAGATTCAGGGGTTGTCTTCTTTCCAAAAGCTTTCTCTCTTTCAGCGAATTTTTTCACAAGAGAGTCAAAGGTAAAAATTTTCACAAGAGAGTCAAAGGTAATATCTTTGAGATTTCCATTTGCTTGCAATGACTCAAGATAATTGGAGTAAGTAGGATAAAGTGCCTTGAGAAAAGCGATAAGAGGAATATCCAATTCAACCTTAGTGGATTTGATATCATGCATTATAAATTTTACTTCAGATGCAAGAGCAAGAGGATCATTATTTTGCAATTCAAGAGTGAAGAATTTAATCATGAGTTGAACAACTTCAAGTGCAGAATGTGAGTCATAGAGTTCTTTCAACTTTTGTAAGGCTTCGAAAGCAGTTGAAAATGGCAAAATATGGCGACTCACCTCTTCATTTACAGATGCTGCGATTAATGCATAAGCTTTGTTGTTCTTATTTTCCCAAATGGCAAGCTCTTTGTCTGAGTTAGGTTGTTCTGGCTCTTTGTCTCTGTCTCCAATGCACACTCCTTTCCACAACTCATTGAAATGGAGGGTGTGTTTTATCATCCAGGACCACTAAGGATAGTTCTCCTTGCCAGTGAGAACTATTCCCACAATGGATATGATTGAATGCATACTGTAACAAAAACTTCTGCTGCAAAATTTTACTCCTCATGGGAAAAAATATAATTTTGATATGACTGGACAGCAAATTCAAATGTCAATACGCAAGACTATAAATACACAAAACTATACAACGCATTCAACTGGACAGCGCTCTGAACTGGACAACGTAAATACACAAAACTTTACAGCGCATTCAACTAGACAGAGCATTCAACTGGACAGCGCTCCACTAGACAACGCATTCAACTGAGGTATATATAGCATTTAACATTTGCTAATATATATATTATAAATAAGCAATTACTCTCAAAAACAACTGTACAAGAATTAACATGCTTATGTTTTCATCCAAACACAAAGATGTTATCTAGCAACTCCCTTTGATTGCATTCAGCATTTTCAACGCCAATTCTATGCAATATCGAGCATATGGTGGTCCTTCACACAGCAGCGTTCCAATACCGGTGATCCTTCACGCATGTATGGTGGTCCTTCACCAGCACCATTCACGCAGTAGCGTTCCAATACAGGTGGTCCTTCACCAGCACCATTCACGCAGCAGACTCATGCACGCATTTTATACCATACACAGTCCTTAGCAGCAACACTTCTCACAGCACTCCGGTCGCATGGGAAGCCATTTCTGCCTTCCAAATCAAATTTAAATTGCACAAGGGTTCTCTCATAAGACAACGCCTGACTTGCACACGGATTGTTCCTCCACCTGTCTAGCTCTACAACCTCATCAAGCCCCTACTCGACGGCATCAATGGTTGGAGCAAGAAGGAAGTTTAAGCGTCGGTCGGACAAGCACAGAGGCAATCTTGAAAGGGCTTACTTGTTTCTCCTCCGGGCCAGGCCAACGAGAGGAGCAAGTAACAGGTAAAGAAAAAGTTACGACAGAGGGCTATTATGACCATTCAGAAAAACCGTGCCAACGAACACAGAAAGGACAATTATGCACAACCCAGGGAGCGCAGAGAGCGCAGACAAGGAGTTACAACTAATTTTAGGAGCTTGAGACCTGTGCTCTGATACCATGTCAGACCAGGTAGTAACTCCACGAATTCAATTCATATTATTCCTTCAGGTTGGTCTTTATTATATACATAACGGAGACTGTTCACTTCATCTCTCGATGACTGTTCATATTTCTTATTATTTTTTTACATCAATTGTATTTATTCACCCAATCCTGATGATTAGGTGTCAACAAAGGCTCCCAAAGGACTTCCTCCAACTTGAAAGAGACTTTCAACCCTAAATCCAAGTGTGAAAGCATCTTTAGGGTTTCTTTGCCAAACACGTACATTTCCATCAACGGACGCTACCTTGAAGCCCTTATCTTCCATCACAGAAATAGACACCAGGTTCTTCTTCAAATCGGGCACATACAACACCTCTTGTAAATGAATGGTTTGACCTTTATTCAAGTGAAGAGTGACAGTATCTATTCATTTCACAGGATAGGTGGCATTATCTCCAAGTATGATTTCCAAATTAGTCTTCTTTTCAACCAAATTTGAGAGGGCCCCCTTGTAACCAGTGAAGTGCCTTAAGACTCCACCATCAATCAACCAATGACAATTTTCAATTTAGTTTTTCAATAGTAATCACATTAACCATTAATCACATTGACAGTAAAAGTAGATAGAACATGAAACAAAACAAAAAATGTAGAAGACAAACCAAGACAAGAGGACACTAGATTTGGCAGATGCCAGGGAAAAACCCCAATGTGAGGAAAACCCTTTGATCAATTCTTCTTATTATTATATCAAATGTTCAACACAAAAAGAGAGTATAAAAAGTCAAAATTGACTTGCCAATAGATGATCAAAACAACCTTGTCAAAGTTCTGCAACACTGTCCCAGTCAACAACAGTCAAATCAACCCTAACCAAAAAGCCAAACATGGTCAACGCAATAGTCAAACTTCTCCTTTGAAGCTCGGTCAAAGGTAGTCAAACTCAGCCTCCAACAGTGGTCAAAGTCAACCCCAAACAATCATAAAATTTGCGGTCAAACTTAATCAAACTGCAGTCAATGCAAGTCTAAGCCCTGCTTTTGCCTCAATTCCTGTGCCCAAAAATGCGGCACGTTGAGACAAAAATCCACCCTGAAAATCGAAGTCAAAGGATGCCTAGAAAGTCAAAGTCAATGTTGGTCAAACTGCAAAAATTTCTAAGATTTTTGGCCCTACAATTTTCTCTTGCAATTCGACCTCCTTGTGCCACACGTGGGAGAGAGAGAATGTCCAATGTTGTACGAACCAATGAGAGAGGGAGAGAGAATGTGTGAGTGATGATGATGCCAAATGAGGTGAAAGGTCACTCGTATTTATACAAGTCGCTGAGGGTGAAGAGTCATGTCCATTGGGCTTCATGAGTCCACATGATGATGTGGCCAACCTGAACAATTTGCATGTGGCCATAAATTCAAAATCACACTTTTGCTTGTCCAAATTAGATGATTTTTATAAATTTTGGTCCTCTCGAAAAAAAAATTAATGCAATCAAATGAGCTGTCCCAAGGTGGAATTTGGCCCTAGTTGCCAATTTTAACAAGTAAGCATAAAATGAGTATGAGTAGTGTATAACATATATGTAGTAGGATAATTTGGATAAAAAACTATTAGGCATTTATTTCATTTTTAAAAGGATACAAAATCAACTTACTGCAATAATAGTAAAGAAAACAAACACAAACAACAACAAATTTCTTGCAATAACAATTAATCTACCACCTAAGGGTCCACAAGTCTGCCAAAATGAAATCTACAAGCGTTCTCACCATTTTATTGCGCTGTAATCTGACAGCTCTTGCTCCTTTAGAAACATGATGCTGTGCACCCTTGGATATTCCTTTTGAATCTGAAGACAAAAAGCCATTTCAAGGACAAGCAACAATCATTCAACAGAAAGAAAAAATCAGAATTTTCTAAATCTCTTTGCGCCACTAACTGCCAACTTGATTCGTAACTTCTTACTATAGCAACAACCTTGCCTACTAAGTTCTAACTGACAAATGCGTTAAAGAACAAATATGCACATACAGATATTAATTATTATTATGCATTGTCTAAACATAGTCAATGTTTAAAGTACATTTAAAAGAAATAGCCTTCATATGCACATTTCAAACTAAAATAATGCAATCCCTTTAAATGGAATGTATCCGAAAAATATCTTTGTCATAGGCATGACAGAGCATATTTCAGATTAATCAATAAAAAAACGTTTTTGAAAAACATGTGCCCTCTATATCAATCGTGCCCACATTTAGTAAAAGGAAGTTTATTAGGAAGCCAAAGACTAGGATTTCCTCAAATAGAGCAAAACAAATACAAGAAATGGGGAATTTTCAAGCCATAAATCTTGCTTCAATCTGAAATGGATCTGAACAAGCGAATGGTTGTAAGACTCACTACCCGCAAGTCGACTCTGCTTGTTGAAGCGCATCGAAGAAAAAGGCGTAAGAACATAATAGGTTGTTTTATAGTCAATACGATTTCAACAATCATTACAGAACACTGAACACCTAAGTGTATCAAAAAATTTCCGATCAGAAATGGAGTATAATTGGAGTATAAAAAAAATACCTATTGTAGACAACTTGTGGTCATGTCGGGAAGATTTGGAGGCAAAGCGAGTTTTGTGTGGCTTATTCTTCTGAAGTCGGGAACCCGCCATTGAATACGATATAAATGACCCTGTAGTCCGTTTCCAAATTGGAAGGAAATCAATTTTCACGACTCCATCGACAAAAAGTTAGAATAAGATCGCCAAAGTTACAGCCTTACCCGGAAGCTGAGAGTTCGCGAGGAAAAGCTCTCAGATGTCCACCACTGAATTTAAAGCATTACTGTAAATAAATATTCGTATCCAGGTTTAGGGTTTTGAACAGGGCTTCTATCTCTCACTGTTCCAGTCATTCAGTTTACTTCGATTTGTTTCAGAATTCAGTAACTGACACATAAGCGTCCTCGATGAATTTCCCCGCCGAGGTTTTAGCACAAAAACCCTGGAGTTATTCGGAACCTCGCAATCAAGCTTTTATGACTTTACGGCCTGGATGCACTCTGTCAACATAAACAAGAGTTCAAGAACCCAACGTCTTAAGATCAAATCCTCAGAAAGTCACAGGCCATTAGTAGCAAGGATTCCAAGTTTTCTTAAGGATATTGAATTATAGAGTCTCCGGGGTTTTAACACAAAAACCCTGGAGTTATGTAATACAGTCCTTCAAGCGTTTATTTGAAAATTGTTTTTTAACGTAGTGAACGTGTAGGTGATCTGAGATTTTAGGTTTGTAAAATTTTTGCTTCATGCTTTTTCGAAGGAAAATTTTGTTTCATTGTATTATTGTGCGGTATTCAGTATAGTAGGGTACATTTAATGTTTTGTAAATATTTTGATTTAGTACCAATAAAATATAAATAGAAGTTAAGTTTATTATTATAATTTTTGGTGAGCAATAAAATTTTTATGTTATTATTATTATTTTTATTAATTTGTTATGGTAACAAAATTTCTATTTTTTTTAAAGTTGGGTAAGATTTTTTTATTTATTCAATTTTATCAAAAGCACGTTACAATCATAGGTAATATGTTCAGTAGCCTCAACTTACCTATTGGGAAAGTAGATCTGTTAGCCACCGAACAACATTATATGTCATGCAAAAATAAAATGGTTTGAATCGGTCTAACAGTGCCTTATAGGACTGAATGTTTGGAAACCATCTACAACCTAAATAGTTATAGTATAGGTAACTAGTCAACATATACATCATAGAAAATTAAACAAAAACAAGTATTGTCATATCCAAGCAAACTACTACTCATTAGAGGACTCCACAGGAGTTGGGTCCTTTGCACTGGAACCTGGTAATTCAAGCTGAGGAAAACAAGGAATGTGTTTTTCAATGTAGCCAAGACGAACATTTTGCTGTTGAATTTGGAATTGGATGAGTTGAAATTCTTTTTGAATTTCCTGATAACCTGGATCAGGTTTAACAAAGCTTGTTGGAGAGGACATGATAACCCTGGCCACAATATTTTTCATCAGCCAGTAGAGACGGACAGCGTGTTTATATTGTGTGGTGTGGCCTCTGGTATGTCCTGGGTCAAGGACAAAGTCACATCAGTCTTTTATCTGGATTTCTACTTCTACCCGCTGATGCAATTCAACTTCCCATGTAGAAATCAATTCTTGAACTTAGGCTAGAGTGCTTGTATGATAGGCTTGGGGTGCCTCCCTAATGATGTGAGTGTGAGCTTTACGAGCACTTCTTCTCGGTTGTCAGTTTGAGTATGGACCATTGCCTCCTCGTTTCCCTGACTGTCAACTGCGGCCTCGATCGCCTCTTCTGAACGAACTGGCTCCAGGGGATGGACGAGCTATATGATTTGTCAACCAAACAACAAATCCACGAGTTGTCAACCAAACAAGATGAACCACAATCCATAACCAAATTGTTTGCGCCCAGTTAAGGTATTTACAAATATTTTGAAGACCTAACACAATAGCAGAGCATGAAAGCAAGATGTAGAATTTGTTAGGCTCAAGCCTTTCAAAGAAACTAAGGGTCGAATGGAACAGTCATCATCGACGCACAGTATCGTATTTCAGCGCCTCGAGCCCAAGTGAATCGATATATACAAAAAAGCTAAGGTAAGTTTGTCACCTTAGAAAGAAGGCTCCACATACCGACTCCCCAAGCCCAATTTCAGTCAAATCCACACCACAGATGCAATAACTCAGATGAAGAGAATACAGACTAATTTTCGTGCTCAGGACCAACAATTTAATGATATTACCATCACCAATGAACATAAATTCATCCACCAGAAGACTCCACACCAAAGATTAACAATAAATTCCTATTCGAGATGGAAAAATGCCAAAGAAGACGGATAGATGCCTAGAAAAAGAAGACATTACATAAGATAATGAAACATAAACTTTCCAATTTACCAGACATCGATTCCCATTCCTCACAAGAATCATACTGCAAAGATTGGCATTCAGGTTTTGGGAGACATTAGAAGAGTATGCACACCATGGTCGAAGAGGGGAAATAAAGAGAAGTACATACCCGATAGAAGAGGCCATGAACTTGAGAGGACCAACTACGTCCAAGAAGCAAACCTGCCTGGCCTTCCTTGCAAACAAGAATACACTTATCGAGAGCCTTCGCTCTTCACCAAGAACCAAAACCCAAAACAAAACAGATAATTGCTTGGGTCGTTGAACTCTTACCACTTGGACATTAAGAGCCTAGCGGCTTGTCGCATCACCATTAACACTTCCCATGTGTGCTACCATCCCACATTCATGATCAAGCATGTGAGGACGTAGATTGAGCCGCCCTCCTGCCCTTTCATCGACTAGATTACACATGACGATGATCCCGAGAGGGACTATGATCTACCTCACACCCTGATCGAAGAACAAAATTTTCATGTTATTATTATTATTTTATTAACTTTTTTATGGTAGCAAAATCTCAATGTTATTATTATTATTTTCATTATTTTTTTATGGGTAGTTAAGAAGTTCCACGAGCTCCAAATTAATGAGGACACATGGTATTGACTCATGGTTTCATGTGGAATATAACTTATTTAAAGAGATAAATTAAAGCATCCTAGATCCATCAATTGACTTATTATGTCACTCCTTATGCAGTGACATCTATGATTGGATTGTTGCTATTAGTTTGTTTGTAATGCGTAAATTTTTCAAATTTCTATAGTTAACATTAGCCTTTTGCTTGAAATTTTTGAGTCACATTAGCCCATCGTCACATCCCCGCCTCCGGATTTCGAAGGTAGACGTCATCCTGCCATGCACGATTGACTAGGTTGATCGGATAGTACAGAGGAGAGTGATTCTGCATACAGGTGGGAGTTAAATTCGATGTGATTTGAGCTTTGGTGCCATAAATTTGGCTTTTAGAGTGTTGGTGGACAATTTATTAAACGGATTATCGATAAGTGTGTTTCTATTTAGCTGTGAGTTTTTTTCTTGGTGTTGTGGCACTCATTAAGACTGGAATTCCCATTGTTGTGCCCGCGTTTTCTTTGCAGCATAAATTTGGCTTCTCAACATTTTGTTGTTACCAAGTGAGCTACTCATCACATCATTTTTTTTACTTGAGCGAATGCGAGCAATAAACTTTTGTTGTAGTAAACTTATGTGCCAAGTTGCAAGATTATCGACCTCCTTGGCGACCATTTGACAGGTAAATGTATCAACATTAATCTCTGGTTTAATCGTCGTGGTGCATAGTTTGGACTTCTAATGGTTCATTGTTTCGCAAAAATTGCAGATTAGACTTTAGAATTTAGTCAACAACAATTGTTCGAGTAAGCGGATTGTTGGATTCTAACAACAAAAACCTGGTGAGTTTTTGAGATCCCCCTACGAGCAAACATTGGTTTAATGCATTATTTTATTTTTTAATAGAAAATTCTGGAGTTTGTGGGTAGATATAAAAATAACACCAAAGTTTTAGTGTCAAATACATTGCGGGGTCGAGTTTCGATGCTTTAAGTGAAATCTTGCAGGGGTAAAGCAGTAGTAATTGACCACAACTAAGTCGAAAGTAGGACCATATTTTCATTTCTGCAAGTCCTATGAGCAAGGTGTCGACCTCAATTCTATACGCCCTGCTATTAAATAGTCTGTCGACCCTGATTCCATGTTTTTCTGTAGCGGTTATGATGAAGTTTTCTAGGAATTTAACACTTCGAAAGTTGCAAGGTCGGAAGTATGCATCTTTTCATTTTCAGAAGGATCGTGAGCAAGGTGTAGGCTCTGAATCCATATCATGGTGTTTTAGATAGTTGGGAGGTTGAAGTTCTATTGACATAAACATCTAGCTGTGGAAGCAAACAACTCTGAGTTCAGTATGACGTGATGCATAAACACAAGGATGTGTTAAATATTTTCTTTCTAAAATTTGTGATGTCGAAAGTTGACACATGTTTCCATTTCCACATGACCCATGAGCAAGGTCTTGAGCCCGACTCCATATCATGGTATTTTAAATAGTCGTGGAGTTGGATTTCTATTGGCATAAATATCTAACTGGAGAAGAAAATAACGACAAGCTTAATCGGGACCGACGCATAGATGCAGCGTTTTAAGTTTCTAGATTTTTCAAAACACTAAATTTATTGCAATAAAAGTTATAGTTTAACTAACCGGAAATTACAATCTCACATAATTGCTAACTAAAAAAAAAAAAAAAAAAAAAAAAAAAAAAAAACGACAAAATTCAACCTTCAATGATATTGGAGAACTTTCGAGACCATTGCTACTAGTATTCTGAGTTTCCAGTGGTGGGATTTTCTAATGTGCGTTCTTCCTCAGTTTTATATACAAGCGAACATGCTTGAGCCACAGTTGTAAGAGCATGTTTAAAAAAAATCAGATTAAGAATAAGCACATATCACTTCATGTCAGTTTTTTGGGTTCCTTTGGACTCAGACAAAACCCGTAGTCGAGGTCGAGCCCAACTTCCTTATTAGGCAATCGACGTGTGTATGGAGAAGAATCATAAGGAAAGTGCCGACCTCCAACCCATCTTGGCAAAGGTTAACCTTCAAGTGATCTTAAAGTTGCAACTGGCGTTTACGTTAGTTATTTTCGACTTTTGTAATTTATCAGCGATATTCACATTATTTTTTTCATTAAAGAAGGGATAATGGCTTCATATATTTTAAACATTTTAATAGTAATTTGTTTCAATGTTAAATGCATTGTGGGGTCGAGTTCCAATGCTTTGAGTCCAATGTTGTAGGAGTAAAGCAGTAGTAACTGACCACAACTAAGTCGAAAGTCGGCCCATCTTTGGATTTCCACAATTGGTGTGACCAAGGTGTCATACCATATTCCATAGGGTTTGCTTTTAAATAGTTTGTTGACCCTAATTACATGTTTTCTATAGCGATTATGACGATTTTTTTCCAGGAATTTAACACTCTAAAAGTTGTGAAGCCGGAATTATACAGATCTTTTCATTTTCAAAAGGCTAGTGAGCAAGGTGTCGGCTTCGACTCCATATCGTGGTGTTTTAGATAGTTGGGGAGTCGAATTTATATTGACATAAACATCTAGTTGTCAAAGAAAATAACTCTGAGCTTAGTCAGATGCAATGCATAGACACAAGGATGTGTTAATTATTAACTTTCTAAAATTTGTGATGTCAGAAGTTGACATGCCTTTACGTTTTCACAGGACCTGTGAGCAAGGTCTCAACCCCGACTCCATATCGTGGTCTTTTGAATAGTCAGGGAGTCGAAGTTCTATTGGCATAAATATCTAGTTTGTGAAGATGCATCATTTTAAGTTTCTAAAATTTCTAGTGTCTGAAGTTGGATGATCTTTCCATTTCCACAAGACCCTTGAGCAATAAATATATGAAAAAAAACCCTTGTTAGATCGTTATATTTGCAGTTGAGAGTTTAATCATGCGTATACTAATTTTTTCATGCCTTTTTACTTTCACTGCACTATCACAGGACACACTAACACTACAAATTTGCTTTTCAAGACATTATGAGTTTCCAGCAATGGTATTTTCTAATGTACGTTGTTCCTCAATTTTATACATAAATGAACATGCTTGAGCCACGATTGTAAGAGTACGTTTAAGAGTCAGTTTTTTGAGTTTCTTTGGACTTGGACGAAACCCGTAATCGAGGACGAGCCCAACTTCCTAACGAGGCAATCAACGTGTGTGTGGAGAAGAATCATAAGGAAAAGACCGACCTCCCACCCATGTTGGCAAACGTTGACCTTCAAGCAATCTTGAAGTTCCAACTTGTGTTTAAATTAGTTCTTTTCGACTTTTGTAATTTATGAACCATGTTCACATTATTTTTTCTTTAAAGGAGGCATAACGGGTTCATATCTTTTAAACATTTTAATAGTAATTTGTTTTAATTTGTAAGTAGTTTTTGGATTTATTATGTTAAACTTTTAGATCGAGAAAAATGATAATCTTTTAGTAAATTTGCTTTAAATAAATTTATCTTATAAAAATAATTTATTCATTTTTTATTAATAAAAAATAAAGTATTTAAAATAAATTTATTAAATAATATGTTACATGAAAAACAAAATTATAAATTATAAACACGCCAACTATACACATATGTTTCTTTTGTCGGCCCTCCTAGAAGGAAGTCAGAGGTTAGGCTGACTATGAGTTCAGAGGTCGGCCTTGTCTTTGAATGGTACTATGACACTTCCCGATTAATTCGACTCCTTGTAAACATGTATAACTATACACATATTTCTTTTGTGACCCCTACTAAAAGTAAGTCGGAGGTCGACCTCCACTATGAGATCATTTGAATGGTCTCTCTAGACATTCTCGACTACTGACACTCCCCGACCAATTCAATTGCAGCTACAATACTTGATGTGATATGTGCGAGCCCTGACAAATTCAACGAAGGTTGCGATATTTGTTTCTTTTAAATATTATTTTAATCAAAATTATTCACATATACATTAATGTTGATATTCCGTGAGATTAAAGTACTATGTTGTTTTACGAGGAAATGAGCAGCAATGGTCAAATTATCTTGTTTCATGGTTTTTATCGTTTGTGTTGAGATTTGAGAGCATTGATGTCATTTATTACTTGTAAATTGTATTTTATTCCACCATCCATGTTTTATTTATTTTCTCACACATATTTGGCTTGTAATGTACTTTTTTATTCAATATAAATTGAAAATATAATTTTTGGGTTTTGTTTCATACAATCCAAGTTCGCAAGGTATTACTTTTATTATTTTTTATAAAGAACTTAAATGAGATCTATCATGAGTTGTGATACGTTATAAATTAAAAGTTAAATATCTAATAAAATTAGTTTTATTAACTTTGTGACATTTAGCCAAAAAAAAATTGTTAATTTCTTTTTCTTTCTTTTTTAATTATAAATAAGAAAGCAAATAGTTTTATAATAATTTATATTATTTATTATTGACTAATTTGTATCATTAATATTTGAAAAAAAAAAAGGAATAACCATATTCACATTATTTTTTTCTTTAAAGGAGGGATAACTAGTTCATATATTTTAAACATTTTAATAGTAATTTATTTAAATTTGTACGTAGTTTTTGGATTTCTTATCTTAAACTTTTATATAGAAAGAATAATAATCTTTCTGTAAAATTGCTTTAAATAAATTTATCTTATAAGAATAATTTATTGATAGAAAATAAAATATTTTAAATTAAATTTATTAAATATTATGTTATATGAGAAAAAAAAAAAAATTATAAAGAAGTGAGTTATTCATATATGTTTATTTTGTGGGCCCTTTTAGAAGCAAGTTAGAGGTTCTGTTGGCTATGAGGACAGAGGTCGGCCTTGTCTTTTGAACGGTACTATGACACTCTCGGACCAATTTGCCTTCTTGTAAACACTCTCAACTATACGCATGTATTTCTTTTGTAGTCCCTACTCAAAGCAAGTCAGAGGTTGGCCCACACTATGAGGTTCGAGGTCGGGCTTATCATTTGTATGGTCCCTCTAGCCACTCTCGACTACTAAGACTCCCCAACCAATTCAGTTGTACCTACAATACTTCACGGGAGTTGGTGCAAGCTCTAACGAATTCAACGGAGGTTGCGATATGCGTTATATTTAATTATTATTTTAATCAAAATATTCACATATACATTAATGTTGATATTAGGTGAGATGAACGTGCTCTCTTGTTTTATGAGGAAATGAAAAACAATGGTCAAACTATCTTGCTTCATGGTTTTTATAGTTTGTGTTGATATTTGAGAGTAATAATGTCATTTATTACATGCAAATTGTAACTTATTCCCTTGTCGATGTTTTATTTCTCTTAGTACATATTCGGGTTGTAATGTACTTTTTTATTCAATATATATTGAAAATATAATTTTTCCTTTTTGTTTTTTAGAATTCAAGTTCATTGCTATTATTATTATTATTATTTATAAACTACTTAAATAAGGTCTATGATCAAGTGGGTTTATCATCAATTATATCTTATATAAATTAAAAGTTGAATATCTCGTAAATTAGTTAAAAATGTTAATTTAATATATATATATATATATATATATATTATATATATATATTATATATTTGTAACTATAAATAGGCAAGCAAATAGTTTATGTTTGAGTTTTTTTCTTCTTCCCTAAATCAATTTTGTTTTAAATTTGAAAAATATTTATTTTAAAAAATATTTATTTATATTACAATTTTAGACAATGCACTCTAAAATATTAAGTCTATTTAGACACTTAAAAATAATATATAATTAGCAATGAATTCTCATGAGTTAATTAGTTGTGAAAATTAAAGGTTTTCGCTCTGGAGCGCACTCAACAACCTTCCTCTGACCTAGCCGACCGTCGCTCCTGCAGATCTCTCTCTTGGCTGCCGCCTGCTACTGAGGCCAACCAAAAAGAGAGTGGAGAAAGCTCTGTGTGGTGAGCCTCTTCATTTGGAAAAATTTGAGTTCTACCAGAATGGACGTCGGAGGGGGCCCTCACCCTCCCCTCCCTCATGAGATCAATGCCTTCAAACGATTGGTAGCCTCGTGCGGTAAGAGGAAAACAAACCCGAACCAACAGAAGTTTGTTAAGAAAGCTGGATCCATCCCCTCTGTAGAACTACCTACGGAACACCCATGTCGAACTGCATTGAACCTGGCAAAACGTGGGCTTATTGACCAATTTATAGGCCTCTGGCCCTCTCCCAAAGCTATTGATGGATAGGTCTAGCGAAACTGGAGGCCCCTTGTCTCTGAAGGATTCTGAAATCACCTGGTAGGCAGAAGTTACTATGTTTTTGTCTTCGAATCAGCAGAAGATCAAGATCTTATTTTCTGAAACGACCCATATTTCATGGGCCCCTAAGGGCTCTATCTGAATAAATGGGCGTCGGACTTCGATCCCTCCCAGGATACTCCTTTAGCTGTCCCTGTATGGGTAAGGTTACCCCACCTACCTCTCCACTGCTGGAACACAAAATCCATGGAAACAATCGAGAATAAACTAGGTAAATACATTCATAGGGCTGAAAGTAGAGAATAATATTCGTGTGCCAGAATATGTGTTGAAGTCGATCTGGAGATAAGGTTGCCTGAGGCGATCAAGCTCACCATAGCTGGTTGGTCTCACATACAGGAACTTGATTATGAACAACTCCCCTTCAAGTGCCGACATTATCACGGTTATGGCCATTTCGCTCGAAACTGCAAGAAGAAAACTAAGAAAGAATCTGAAAAAGAGTAGGGCAAACAGTGGACACAAGCTCAAAAAGTAGGCACATACAAACAAACCAACAAAATGAAAAGGAAAGGAGGGAATCCAGAGACGAGAGGACCCTCTGCTAGGAAGAGTTCACCCGAAGATCAAGCCACAACAAATGCCACCATCTCGACAAATCCTTTTTCTGCACTAAACCCTACAGAAGACCAACCAAAACTTGAAGAGGGAGAGGTGCAACAATATATGGAACAGATAGCAGACGCAAAAACAAACTCAGGATCTCAGGAACAAATTGTAGAAGCCACTACAAAAATCCCTTGTGTAGATGCAATCCAGCAGGAAAAGCAGGGCCCTCCAGCAGGCACCATATCCCCACCCTCTTATGCAGAAATGACTAAAAAGAACAAATTGATAGACAGCCCTGGTTCTTTCGAAGATGACCCTTTTGAAAAATCCAACAAAAGGGCAGGAATGAAGTCTCGTAAGGAGATCAGAGAAGAAGAGGTGGAGCAATTAAAGATGCAGGGCAGTCAGTCCACAATCGAAATGTCACTAGGCAGAAACATGAGGGCCCGACCCACAAAGGGAGGCACTACTCCTCCCCTCTCTAGTAAATAATGTAGATTGTCTCTTAGAATTGCAGGGGTTTAGGGAACCCTCTGAATGTTAAAGCAGTAAAAGATCTATTAAGAATGGAACCCTGAGATATCCTCCTGCTCCAAGAGATAAAGATAGAAGAAGATGCTCTTCTATCTTTAAGTCGAACCAAGTGGAAAAAGAACTCAGGAAAAGCGGTCAACGCCCAAGGAACTTCAGGGGGTCTTGCAACCTTATGGGCGGAGGATATGTTTCAGCTAAAAATCTCCTTCACAATCCAACACTGGATATACACAGATCTTCTACACCTCCCAAGTAAGATTTATTTAGCTCTCTTCAATCTTTATGTTCCTGTTAACTTCCTGGGAAAGAAGGATTGTTGGAATTCTCTCTCAGACTTCCTAGAAATCTACTCCCCTCCAAACATCATACTGGCGGGGATTTTAGCATCACACTAGACCCAAACGAGAAAAAATGTGGAGTATGGGGTAAAGATCCCTTCCATGCCTCGGTGGAGTCTCTGATGCTCACATGGGACCTCCTTGACCTCAAACCAAGAAAGGTTATTATACCTGGACCAACAATAGAGTTGGTAATGCCAACATTGCCCGTCTAGGCCGGTTTCTAGTTCAAAGTACTTCGATGGAGGGGAAGCATTTAATCTCTTAAAAAATACTACCCAAAATAACATTTGATCCTAACCCCAACTTACTGCTGATAGAAAAAGAGGAGGACTTGGGCCCTATTCCCTTCAGATTCAACCCTCTTTGGGTATCGAGAGAGGGCTTTATGGACACAGTGGCTCACGTTTGGTCGCAGCCAGTTGAAGGATCCCCCAGCTTTGTGTGGGAACAGAAACTCAAATACACTAAGTTTGCATTTAAATCTTGGGCAAAAAAAAACCCTTTCCACTCCAACGAACAATAGACAAATGACTGTTCAGGCTCTGGCTGAGATTCAGTTAGGCATGGAAGGATCTAAAATCACCAAAGCTCAGTTGCTCATCGAACAAAACGCATAGTTCAACTCTTTTCTTTCCTTTCGATAGGAAGAGGAATATTGGCTCCTTAAGTCTCGGAGCCTCTGGCTGCAAGCTGGAGACAGAAACACAACATTCGTTCATAGACAATGCAGAGCTTGTCTCTCTCAGAATCACATTTCCGAAATATCCACCAGTGAGGGGGAAGTCATCAAAGGACAACCTCTCATAAAACAGGTCGCCTCATCCCATTTGCAGCATATGTTCCAGGAGGATGGTTCTTCCGATGAAGACCTAGCTGCTGACTTTTTGTCAAACATCCCCTCATTTGTCTTAGCAGAGGTAACCGTTGGATTATTGAATCTTTTTTCTGAAAAAGAGATAATGGAAGTCATATGGTCAATGCAGTCGGATAAAGCTCCTGGGCCAGATGGCTTCACCATCCATTTCTACAGAGCTTGTTGGGAGGTAATAAAACTCTATCTCCTCAGAATGGTAAAAGCCTTCCAAAAGAAAGCCAAAGTGGGAGGGTGCACCAACTCCACCTTCCTTTCCCTAATCCCAAAAAAAGTTAACCCTGAGACTTTCGACAGGTTCTAGCCTATCTCTCTCTGCAATGCCTCCTACAAGATCCTTGCCAAACTCTTAGCAAATAGACTCAAGCCTCTGCTAGGGAACTTGATCTCCCCTCTACAGGGTGGTTTTGTCAAAGGAAGGCACCTCATAGACAATGTGATCCAAGTGCAAGAAGCCCTCCACTCTAGCTACACTCGTAAGGAAAAAGGCATGCTCATCAAGTTGGATACGTCAAATGCCTTTGACCAGGTTAAACTTTCATGTCTCTATAAAATCCTCCTCTCCTTCGGTTTTAGTGCTAGGTTTGTCAACTTGATAAAAGCCTGCACACACAGACCTTGGATAGTGCCCCTGGTCAATGGCAGACCTCCTGTCTTCTTCCAAGCTTCAAGAGGGCTCTGCTAAGGGTGCCCATTGTCACCCTTTCTTTATATCCTGTTGGCAGAATCCCTAAGCAGAAAACTTACAGCAGAAATGGAAGTAGGCTCTATCCCAGGTATCAAGGCAACAAGAGGAGTGGATCCTATAAATCACACCCTCTTTGTGAATGACTCTCTCCTCTTGGGAGGGGCCTCGATTAAGATAACAAAGGCTTTCAAAGAAATTCTTTAACGCTTCTGCTTAATCACATGAGCCTTGATCAATAAAAGAAAAATCATTGTCTATGGCTGGAATGTAGATCATCCAACTATCCTTCGAATTGCCTACACATTGGGATTCCCTGGGTATGAAAAATGGGAAAAGATCAAATACCTAGGCCTTCCCTTAACCTTGGGACCAAGCGCTGCCTCCCTTTGGACAAAATTAATTAGCAAGATAAAAGCAAAAATAGCATACTGGGGAGGCTAATCGCTAACAAAGGCTAGGAAGATGGTTTTGATAAAGGCAGTCCTCTCCGCCCTTCCCATCTTCCAGTCTTCCCTCATGCTAGCTCCTAAGTCTACCACGAAACAGATTTCCAAACTCCTTTGGGATTTTCTTTAGAATGGAGGCAAGGCCAATCAGAGCAAGTTACATCTGGTAAGTTGGGATATCCTTAAAAGACCACTTCAGCAAGGTGGGTTACAGATTCGGGATCCAGGCCTAGCAGATCTGGCTCTCGATGGAAAAATCATATGACAATTGTACGCAGATAAAAATCATCCTCTCAGCAAGATCACCTGGAAGAAATACCTAAAGGGAGGTTCCCCGAGAACTCACAACAGCTTCTACTCCAACAAGAACAACAATATGGAGTTTAGTCAGAAGAAGCATCGACCATTTACAACAACATTTATACAGAATTCCAAGCAATGGACAAAGAACATTACTGGGAGGATACTATCTAAGGAACAACACTAGGGATTGAACAACAAGCAGAATGAACATCAGCAGAAGGAACAACACACTTAAGGAACAACAAGAGGAAAAACGAAACAGGTCACAAAATTTGCTTTTCCAATGAGACAATATGTAAGACAGTAATCAAGAATAGCCAAAGAACTCAATGAATTTTCGAATTTAAGCATAGAAGAAGGGACTATGCTCCCAACTCAGTCTCATTGCTCAGTTTTTATAAGCTACTTCCGATTGTAATAGGAGCTTGCTCCACTTTTGGCAATATATACAATACCCGTTCTTGTTAAAAGAAAATAAAGCATATATATATATAGATATATAATCTTGTCAATAAATATTGATGCTGGCTAAGCTGACAATACCCACAGTATGCATATAAAATGCATAATCTCGTTTGTCCCAGGAATTTCAATGACCAGCTTGGTCAAACCTTCATTACTTAAGGTTCAAGGCCCCTTAATTGGTCTCATGCGGAGTGAGTTAATAACTAACTCCAATCTGACCCTTTGATAATCCTTTGTTATGGAACCCCATAACTCGACCCTTCATCCTCTATGATAACTTTGGTTAATTCTATAACTACGCATGTTAACCAAACCCCACTCTACGTGCCAACTTCTCCTTTTTCGCAATAGCGAAGTTCAAAGGACTCAATAGAATGTGCATTCAGAACTCCCATCTTGCGATATACGATTGCCCTTTCCACCGTTGATTTCGTCCATTAGGTCAATGGCTGTCACAATATCGCATCACACCATCATGTGACTTCATCGCCTCTCGCATGCGATATGCGATAACACAACTGGACTTCAAATAGAATGAAACAATGCCTATAACCTTCTCGGGTCCGCTCCGTTCCAATTCGTCAATTGAATAACAAATGAAAAGCAATTTAACAACCACTGAACAACAATCCGTAATTGAACAACACTCGGGATTGAACAACAATCCATAATTGAGCAGCAATTTCATCCCATGTTGACTTTCACTCTCCATCGTTGATCTTCTTTCTCCAGATCTAACAGTCATCACTTGTCCCGATTACCAAAACAATTTCTAGCCATCCTCCACCGATTGATCAAGGCACGCTTGATTTAGTTAATCGATTCGACGGGCTGCAGCCCTTTGACTGACACACGGTTACTAACAAATTAAACTCTCGTAGTTGACTTCACATTTACGATCAATAGCTAAGGTCGATTGCGGGCCTTCAACTGCGATTAAGAACTTTCGCACTCTCCTATCTCGCAGTCTATTCCTCCGCCATTCTGCTTCCACCATTCATATCCGTTGATCTAAAAGATCTGACGATTTTCGTTCCTTTCTGCCTACTCCACGTTTAGGCCATTTCTTAGTGTTTCTATGGTTTTGGGTTTCTTCTAAGATTCTGATCTTTAACTATTCTGCATCACAACTTCCTCCTTAACTCCGCTCGCGCCTTTATACTTCCTTCATCTCCACTATAACGTTAAAGGCTTCCTCCTGTACTGTCAGTGTGAACAATGCCATAACACCTCTTTGTCACTCTTCGCTATATTTCGCCTCTAATTCTGCACATACTACCTCTGTTACATAGAACTACTCTAGTTCACACACATATTATAGCTAAATTACTCCACACACATACACACATAAACTCAGAATCAAGTTGTTTGTATTAAATAACAGGTATTTATACAATTTCTTGTCTCAGGCCTGATTTCCAATATCAGTGGCCTTTGTTTCACAATCTGCCTGTAGGCTTACAATCAAACCTCTAACTACTAACTTTACTTGACTAACTAGCTAACCCAGCTAACACCTAATTATGCCTTTTAGGCTTACATTTATACAAAATGATTCTACAACCAATTTTTGGCTTAGATCCATGAACTTCTCAACAAAACCCTAAAATCTCTTCCTTATCTCTAAGGATCCTCTCTAATCCACAAAATCATGAACTAATTCTTAATATAGGATTTGCAATTAATTCTCAAATCTCTCAATCTCTCACTACCCTAATTCTCTCATGTTCTCCTACATTCAAGAACATTTACAATATGCTTCACAATACTTAATTAATTCCTATTTTCATTAAAATCACTCAAAACCTAAGTAATTACATTAATTCAACACTTAGGAAACCAAATGCCTTAAAACACAAGACCCCCGTATGTCTACTAAAATACAATGATATTGTTGATTTGAATGCTCCTACATCAAACTCCCAAAGTAGAAAATGTTCATGATCTCCTGATCATGTGTCTTCATATGTTTATAGAAAACCTCCAGGGTCCCAAACTTTAGTTTGTAGTTGTCTGAATGCTCTGTGCCTTTGTTGCTTCTATATGTCTACTATCTTCTGTTTTATTTTCCTCTCCTTGTCAATCAGGTTCAAGTTCTGATTGATCATCCTTCCTGCTATTATCAATCTTCTCCATATGGATTGTTTCGTCATCAACTGCCATACTTTTTCAATTTCCATTTCCAGCACATCCTTGGGCTGGTCCATACTTTGCCACTTATTGTTACATCTTTATCTTTGTTTCAGGTTGTTGCTACTATCTACTAACTCTTCAAACTTCTGTTCTTCACTTATTTTTACTTGTTCTCTCATTCTCACTTGTTCTGCCATTCTTACTGGTTCTGCCTCCCTTTCATCCTTACCCTCTTTCATGATCATCTCTTTCTGTATTGAATCCTGACTTTCCAGCATTCTCTCCAACAATTTAACATCTCTGCTCCATGGATTAAATACTTCCACATAATCTTCCTCTTTCATTTTTATTTGGTTGCTCATCTGTGCCAAATTTTCTCCAATATCTGCAACTAAACCTGCACTCACCAAACAATTATAAAAATATAAATCATAAGGCTTCGGTACCTTTTCTTCCTTGTGCAACACATCAGTATGCTGCTCTGGTTCTTCCTCCTCGGTCAGCACATCAGTATGTTGATTTGAATTCTCAACAGAATTCACGAGATTGTCAGCTAGTCTCTCTTCCACACCATCTGTTTTAATAATGTATTCATGTCCTTGTCCGCTGTAGTGAACTTCTTCATTCTCATTCAGTTCTGATTTTACAACCTGAACACTTACTTTTTGGTCTTCTATCCTTTTCTCCAAAAGACTTAACTCATGCCATAAATTTGCCATCTCACTTGGAATTTCTCTTAAAATCTCTGTACAATCCTTACTATCTTCTTCTTTGTCACAAGTATAACTTCTTGTTGACACTACTTCTTTATTCTTGATTAGAATAAAATTCTGATCCTCCATCTCAGTGATAGTTTTAGATGTCTGTTCATCACTCTCCCTTTAGCCATTTAAGAAAAGCATTTCCTCTTCGTCCTCATCAATAAAAAAATTCCTTATCATAAGACATAACTGTCTCATCTCCAATGAAGATATTTCTTCCACTAAGCAAGGAATTTATGAACTCCTTCTACTGTAATAACTCAACTTGATCTTCATTTGAAAGACAGTCATCATCATACTTTACTTGGAAAATTTCAGATTCATTCAAGATAGTTCCATAAAATGGTTTGTTTTCTGCAATACCTGCATTCACACACAACTTGTCAATTGTAAAACCACAAGACCTCATGATCTCACTTAATGATTCAATCACCAAGTCCTCTTGTTGTTCCAAGTCCTCTACATGACCCGTAAATATTTCAATGGTCTTCTCTTCAATCTCATCAAGTCCTTCACTTGATTGCTTGATATCCTTCTCTACTTCTTCTTTCAGAACAGAATTTAGATTTTGCCTATCTTCTTCCTCCTTTACAACAATATCAACAAATTGTCCTTCTTCGCATGTTTCATCTGCAAACATACACAAATTATCAAATTTAAAATCATGTGACCCTTTGGTCTCACTCGAAGTTTCATTCTTCAAGTCTTCATCTTCATCTTCATCTTCACCCAGAACTTCACCCTGCTCTGGTTCACAAATGGACACTGTAGGAATTTACAGGGTAAGTTGCTCAGACAGAACACCAAAAGGACACCGCTCACAAACAGATCACAGATCAATACACCAGTATTTTGACGTGGTTAAAACCCTCAGAGAGGGAAACAGTCCACGGCCTGCGCCAACGTGGCTACTACAGGCAATTTATTAATAAAAGAATGAAAATTTACATAAGCTTCTCTCATGCACGGTTAACCTACAAATGACCCTCCATGCGCTTTAAATAGAATTCATGGACCAATCGGGTGTCAAGCCACGGATCAAGTGTCGGTAATACCGAGGAGAGAATGAACCGTCGGATCACTACATATCGTGACCGTCGGATTGTAAGTTACAAAATGCACAACGGTAAAGAAACACACTTTACCTAACTCTATACCTAACTCTATACTAGACCAAGTTGAACTTAACTAATCCTATGTGTCGGAATATGCTAACATCCCCCCTTAAGAACAACTTGGGATAGGATGAAGGATTTACAAATATGACACAATAGGAGAAGGAAGGAGGCACTAGAGCCTATCCCCCCTTAGTGACAACTTCCTGAACTCCAAGCATATATCGAAGTTTAGTGAACTTCGCCTCTGTGAGAGCCTTCGTGAAGATGTCTGCAACCTGATCATCTGTTCAACAATATTGCACTTCAAGAACATGGTCATGAATGAGCTTTCTGATGAAGTGCATGTGAAGTTCAATGTGTTTGTTGCGCTGATGCTGAACTGGATCTTTGCAA
>APFE030634845.1:292917-307126 GCA_000404065.3 Pinus taeda | reverse complement strand
GTGAAAATCTGAATTATTTTCAAAGCGACAATACTTAACAAATTTCTTTTCAAAATGAAGTGAAGATAAGGGCGACACTTTGCGATTTCGAAACAAAAACTATTTTTCGACACTTTAAAAACTACTAATTCAAATCATATACAAGAGTAATAGTACAATTGACTATCAAGAACAATGGGATTCTCTTCTATAACTGAAAACAACACTTACGACACTTTCAGATTAAGAAACGACAGTTCGACTACGCTACTTCTTTGCAAAAGAGAACTGAAAATGGAGCACAATACATAAAAAACACTTACAGTTCTTTGCACAATAGAGGCAGAATGATGGAAGAGAAGGGGGTTTTCACAGAGATATACTGACCACAGACAGCAAAACTCTTGAATAGAACTGAAAATAGTGAAGAAAAAACCAAAGTCTGAAGGTAAAGTTAACCTTCCCTGACCAACGCACCTGTCACACAGGGAAACTAGTATGCAGCGCACCTACTCCACACGGGAAGTGCGATGCATACAGACTTCCTTGAAGGGAGGGTGCGATGGTACCAGTGCGAGACTTTTAACCAGTTCTTTCTCACAATTCGCAATTCAGTCCAGGGATTTAGGCCGAGTAAGTGATGTTCAGTAAATGTAAATCACAGGGGTTGATCTAAGGAGGTTACTAGAGCCACCACTTAGGGCAATTAGAACGTTTGCAGATCGATTGTTTAATTCATAAACAAAACCCGAAGATAGACTGAAGCAGCATTGATCTACTTTGAATTTGTATAACAAGTGCAGTTCGAAGGCTAGCTGGCTTGACTTTAGGCTCCATCTGTAAGTTTATAAAACAAACAAAGACAAACTAACAAACAATCTATTCGCTCCCCAGTGGAGTCGCCATTTTGTTACCACGAATAGTGTCCACTCGGAGCTGCTATTCCCACTAAGACTGGTAGCTATCTTAGAAACAAACAAGTAAAGTCTACCTTCGCTTTCCTTTATGAAAATAGATAAGAGTGGAACAAATAATACCAACCTTAGTCTTGTGCTTGGTTCCTTACTTGATTCCTCTCTTTCCTGATAGATGTTTGTCGCTTCTTCTTCGTCTGCCCAGCTTCAAAGAGCACCTGTGGAATCAAATCAACATATTACTATCGAAGAACAGGGATCTATATTCATAAATAACACAGGACCATATATGTGTTAACCATACAAATGCATATATAATCAAACATACAAGAATATGGAAGAAAACTTGAATAGCTTTATTAATATCAAGAAAAGCAAGAGTATTACAACAATAGTTCTAACCTAGCATCATCCTCCAGCAAGAAATCCCTTCTTCACCTCAAGTAAAGCTTAGATCACCCAACACTATGAAGTTACACCAGAAAACCAACATCACTTCTCTACAAGATACAAGATTCCAGCCTCCAGATCTCTGTGATGAGGGATCCATATATAGATGATTGTAGGGGGGTGAGTCATCTTCTGGGGTTTTGATTAGTGTCTTCTCTCTGATAGTTCTTGATCACTGAGACTGCTGATCTTTTTACTCATCCGTGGTCGAAAATAGAGACGGTAGTTCAGAGGGGAAGCTTTTGGAAGATCCATGATCTTCCCCCTCGCAAATTGTCCCTGCCATTTGTCCATTCTCGCCATCACACCCTACAGAGGGGCCATTCAGTATGCATCACACCCTTTACACTAGGAAGGTGATATGCATCGCACCCTCTACACTGGGTATTCAGTATGGTCCAGTTTTGACCATTTCTGAGTAGTTTTTAGTGGGGAACTTCTGGGAGATGATGTAATCAACTGACCTTGTTCCTTTAGGCAGTGAAGTAACACTTTTAGGGACTTAGGAGCCCTCAGTTTATGGAAATTTATGATTGGGGTTGTAGTGCCCAAAAACGTCTATAACAGTCAGGCCCTTAGCCTCCAGCAAATGCTGTTGAGCTACTTCAAATAAGGTGAATGAACAGCAACCTGAAATTATATATTAATCATTGAATTTGAGTAACATTACAATATGATCGCGTTCTCTTGACAGCACGAGTCTGTAAATTAAAATTACAGTTTGAAATAACAAGGACTCCTCCCCTTCCTACCTACAATCGTCTTCTTTTATAATCAGAAAGGGTAAAAGATAAATGTGATCCCTCAAGATATTCTGATCCTGAGGGATTCACAACTGATTGTTAACTTCAGACACCTTTCCTTTTTCGTGCTGATCCTCATGATTCGCCCTCAGCCCTGTCTGCAACCGACACATTTCACCCTCCGTTTGTTGGTTTATGTTATTCCATTGTTAGGGAACAACAACTGTTCCTTTTGTCGTTTTTCTGCATAAAAAATATTAAAAGTCGATTACTATGGCTAGATCTTAGCTGCGAGTAGTTCAGTCATTTCTTATCATAATCAATCAATATATTAGTGCAGTAAGATATAAAAAAGATAAGAAAAAAGGAAAAAGTTGATGAAATTAATGGTAAATACATACCCATTTCATGACTCAACAACAAACTCATAAAAGGCTTCAAGATGGATTTTATGTTCTTGGAGATCTTTGGTGAAAATTAATAAATCATCTATATATACAATGACAAAATTTAAATGTTTGAATATATTTTCCATTCTTTTCTAAAATTCAAATGGTGCATTCTTTAAAATAAAGGGTAGAACTATCCACTGATATTGTTTGTTCGGGACAATAAATGTTTTTTTGAATATGTCACTTGGAACAATTCCTATTTGCCAAAATCCACTCTTCAGATCAAATTTACTAAAAATGTTAGCTTGAGAAATCCTAGCTAACAATATTTCTTTGTTTGGAGGAGAATACCTGATAGGAGAAAGGGCACCATTTAGAGCTTTATAGTTTATGACTAACCTCTTCTTTCCTCGTTTTTGTTATGAATGCTTGTTGACATAGAAGGTTGGGCATGTCCATGGGCTTTTTGATGGTTCAATAAGACCTATGTCAAGCAATTGTTGAATTTATTGTCTGCATAACTCCTATTCAAAAGGGCTCATATGATTTGTTGATGCCTTTTGTGGAGTTTGTCTCATACCTTCTTTATATGGGAATGTGATGAAATATTTTTCTCTGAACCAGAATGCATCAGGGTGTTCTGACATGCAATTTTGTTTGAGTTTTTTAGGCACTTCTTTTAAGACCTCAAGTGCATGGAGATCTGCATTTTTGATGATTTTTTGAATTTTTGTGAGATCTTTAAGAGAAACTTCCATATCTTCTGCTTTTTTGTCAGGATAATTTTTTATGATAAAACTGGTTTTGGCTGCAACCTGAACTTTTGAAAGATGGATTGTAAAATTTATACTGATCTTAACTACAATAATTGGCATATATTTTTATAAAAAATCATGTCCTAACAAAATATCAACACCTGCATCATAATTGTATAATGTACATATGTTACCAGATTATTCAACAGAATAGGAAAATCTGGAGCAACAAAATAGACCTTCGTGATTTGTTGGTTGACCACTCTGAATTGGATTTGTGTTGGCTACCAATAGTATGATGGAATTGATTTGTATTTGCAACAACTGCTCATCCTGTGTCGATTTGAGCATCTAGATGATCAAGTTTATAGCCTAGTATTTTGATTCCAATTTGGATCACTAATCTATCTCCAATTCCACTAATCTCTTTTAATTCAAATTCTTTTTCTGAATCTGATTTTTTCAGATATTCAATTTCATAATTGGGTTCAAGTGGAAGTTCTATTGCTTTAGTCATCATGGTGACAAACTGGGAGTTCAATTCATCAAGCAATTGGATATCTTTCTTAATATCATTGGTTGCTATAGCTATTAAATTTCTGTTTTTTTTTATCCTATTCTCAACCTGACCAATTTGGTCTTCTAGAGACCCTCTAAGAGAAGTATAATTAGGAGGTAAACCTTCTCTTTCTTCAACTAGTAAAAGGGTCTTGATAGGAGGAACATGTTGACATTATGATACAAGTATTTTCCTTGATGGCAACTCTACAGGCAAACTCAGTTTTGATAAGAGGCTGACAGGAATATTCAGAGGCAATAGGGCAGTGGTACAGAGGATCAGGAAGATGGAACTAAGGTCTATTGATCAGAATAAACAATTTGAAGGAAGAAGATGATGTAAGAGTAGTTTAAGAGATACACGCAGGTTCACTTAGTCCAAGCAGCGTATACACGCAGGTAGTCAAAACAGAAATAGCATATAATGCACACATGCACTCCCACAGAAGGCAAAGCACATACATGTTGAAAACCATGGTATTGGTCCGTGGTATTTGGTACAAGGTATCTTTGGACCATGATATTGACCCTAGGAATTTAGTTTGAGGTATTCGGTCCGTGGTATTTGATCCAAGGTATTGGTCATAAGTGGATTCGGTCCACGGTATTAAGAAAGACCAGAAACTATATAAAGAAGAGAGGATCATAAGGCCAAATGTGCTAGTGAATAAGATTCTAAGGAATACTTCTATCTGAATTATGTTTTATGTTGCAGGGTTATGTTTGGGACTAGATCTGAAATATTTATGTGCACCTTGAGTTCAATATTGGATCAGGATCCTGAGACCTGAAATGACTTATTCTTTAATGATCTAATATTGGTTGAGGCTAGATCTAATGTTTTGCATCAATTTTATTCATTATCTATCATTGTCTGGGTTTGTCTGAAGTCTGGAATTGCAGCAAAGTTCTGAGTCAATATTTGCAGATATGTACACAGGTTCGTCTCGGCAAAAGAGCGTATACACACAGGTTCTGTTCTTTCAAGCAGCGTATACAAAAGAAAGGCTTGATGTTCAGAGATGACTAATCTATCAGATTAGTATTGCTGATTTATTGTTGCTGCTATATTACTGTTGTTTGTCAATGAAGTCTTCTTAGATCTGAATGTAAATCTGAATGCAGAAGGAGGTTCATGTTTGATTGATTGTATAAGTGAGAAGAAGTCTTTCATGTTTCCTGCTGTGTAAAGTTCTATAAGTTGACAGTAGATGTTCAGTACACTGCTAGTTGGTACAGTTTGTGATTTAGAGATTTGATTCATAATCTTTAGAGGTATATGCAGGTTGGGCTGAAGGAAGTAGCATCTACACGCAGGTTTTCTTCCTTGAAGTAGCATATACGGTCTGACACATGAATTTTTCAGGTTTCAGTTGGTTCTGAATGTTGATACAGGTTTCTAGGTTTAGCACAATGTTCTGATGATAGTGATCTAATTGTTTCAGATTAACTGCATGTTGGTTGATGAAGTTTGAGTTTCTAAATTTCTGATGGGTTATTGATGAGTTAAGGTCTTCATATGTCTTGATATGTGCCAGAAGCATCCAATCTAAAAAATTCATGAAACCTGGTCCCTAGTGGAAGAGTGGAGTTTTCTATAGGCTAGCACCTACGTACCAGTAAACATATTGGCTAGTACAAGAGCTAGGGGGTTGTAGCTCCCTTCCAATAGAAGCTGGAGAAAGAGAGAAGGTTGTAACCTTCTGCAGGTAGAAGCCTACGTATTGGTATGGGTCTGCACTAGTACAAGATTGTAAACATATTTTCTTATTATTAAAAGAAGACAGAGATGACAGTAGCAGGTGGTGTTCACCCACATTGGGTTTCCACCTTAAATCTTGGTGTTCATGTGTGTTGCTTATGTGTAATGGTTTATTATGTTTATACTACACATGGTTATTGTTTAATGATTGATGAAATGTTGATGCACTTATTAAAGATCAACATATGATGAATTAACTGAATCATAAGTTTACTGCATAAACGTTGGTTTCCTTAAAGACAGTTGTGTGTACATGCTAGTTCCCCTCTCTAAAGTAGCGTATATAAATTTGATTATGAAAAAGAAAAATTCTTGATCTGATAATACTAATTCACCCCCCCCCCCCCTCTCAGTATTATTTCCAGCAATTGGTATCAGATCCAAGTTATTTAGAAGAAGCTTGATCACTTGAAGGAAGATTCATCTAGATGAATAATCATGAAAGCATGGGATCCATCAGACCACTAATATTCGATGGGAGCAACTTTGTTTATTGGAAAATAAGAACCACAGCCTATCTACAATCTCTTGGAACAGATGTCTGGGAAATTCTGGAAGGAGGATATAAATTTCCAACAGCAATTCCTATAGACACGACAAGTAAAAAGCAATATGAAACCAATGCCAAAGCTGTCAATACTTTATTAGGAAGTTTGTCACAATCAGAGTTTATCAAAGTCATGCAACTCAAATTATCCAAAGAGACAAGGACAAAATCTTTCAGAGCTACGAAGGAGACTCTCAGGTAAAACGTGTTAAGCTTCAAACTCTCAGAATTCAATATGAAACTCTTAAGATGCATAGTGATGAGAATATAGATAATTTCTTCTTATGTATAGATGATGTTGTTAACTGTATGAAGAATATGGGTGAAGAAATAAAGGAAGTTACCTTAATTGAGAAAAATTTGAGATCCTTTTCTGCTAAATTTGAATCAAAAGTGTCTGTCATAGAAGAAAAACAGGATCTGCAGAATATCACAATGACATAGCTTCATGAAATCCTAACTACTTTTGAGATGAGAAAAGGAGGTCCATCAAATATGAGAGAAGTCACATTTAAAGCTTCAACAAAAGGAAAAGAAAAGGAAGAACACAATGAATCATGACACATTTCAGAAGAATAAGATGAGGTACATTTTATTAAGAAGCTTCAACGGGGTTCTAGAAGGTGCAGAGGTAAGCTACCTTTCAAATGCTTCTCTTGTGGTAAAGTCAGTCATTATGCTACCAGATGTCCTCATAAAGATAAATATGAAAAAGGAAAGGAATATGCAAAAGGGAATAGGAAACAAGTTGTGAATAGAATAAGTTACTATACTCATGAAGATAACGATGGTTTATCTAATAGTGATGAAGATGAAACTGGTCAATATTATAGACTTCTCATGGCTTATGATAGTGATTATTTTTAGGATAGTTTAGAAGAGGATAGTGATGGTTTATCTAATGGTGATGATTATAGACTTCTAATGGCTTATGACAATGTTGATTTTGGGATTCTTTAGAAAATGAAAACTTTCATGAAGAAATATCTAAACTCAAAATCTGTTTAGAAGAAAAGAATATGATCATAGATACCTTAACATACCAACTTGCTAAAAACGAAAAACACAATGAAAAACTAGAATGTGAAATTCAGGGTCTAAGAAAAGATCTTGAGAAAACAAAATCTTTCAATCTTAGATTTGCTAAACGATGAGAAACTTTAAATGAAATTATCAAAGTTCAATGTTCTCCTCTGATAAAGACGGGTCTTGAATACATTGAAGAAGCATCTCAATCACAGAAGTCGTCAACCTCCACCAAAAGCTATATTGATGCAGCAAAGACAAGTGAACAGTATGACAATCATCAGCAAAGGCATAAAGCTGATCACCAGGTAAATCATACTCAATTTTCTCCAAGGATGAATATCAATAGAAGCCACAACAAACCTCAGGCAAATCATACTCAATTTTCTCCAAAGATGAATATCAATAGAAACTATAATCAACAGGTAAATAGATTTGATAGTCGCAGGAACTTATTTAATGGGCAATGTTTTTCATGTCATAATTTTGGGCGTAAAGATGATCAATGCATTGCTTACAAAACCATCATGACTAGAGAAGCACGAAATCAAAGGAATGTAACAAGGATCAAGAGAAGCTCCTATAATAACTTTTCTCCTCTTGAAAATGAAATAGAATGCTCAATTTGTAACAACTTTGGTCATGAAGGATTTGAATGCGGGAGAAAATTTTGCCAAACACCTCAAAAGGAGCAAACGCCATTAAATCCCAAGATATGGAGAAGGAAAAAATCTCAAACAGAAAGATGTGGTATAGCCTAGTATGTAGAAGGACAAGAAAATCATTGGTACATCAACAGTGGATGCTCCAAACATATGACAGGTGACAAAGAGAAACTTCACTCATATAATGCCTTAGAAAAGGAAAAGAATGTCTCATTTGGAAATGACACTCTAGCTGTCATAAAAGGTAAAGGTTCTATTTTCTTGAAAGAAAAGTTTAAATCTGGAAATGTTATGTATGTAGATGGTTTAAAGCATAACCTGTTGAGTGTCAGTCAAATGTGTGATCAAGGAAATGACGTGGTGTTTCAATCAAATGGATGTGTTGTTCATGAGCTTGATATACGAAAGACCATGATCAAAGGTACAAGAACTCCAAGCAACTTATACATACTCAAAGGAGGACAACAATAGTACTATTTAAGAAAAAGTGATGAAAACTGGCAATGGCATAGAAGATTGGGACATCTAAGCTTTTCTCAAATAAGAAAAGCATGCATATTGAAGGTTGTTTGTGATCTTACAGATATCGGCATCCTAGAAAGTAAAATATGCAAACCATGTCAAATCGGTAACCAGAGTCCACTTCGTGGAAAAGGAAGGGTCAGCTAGTAAGGCTCTTGAACTTATCCATACTGATTTATGTGGACCAACAAGGAAAAGGTCACCTCGTGGAGAAGAATACTTTATTTTGTTCATTGATGATTTTTCCAGAATGTGTTGGATAGGTATTCTAAAGCATAAAGATGAAGCATTTGAAAAGTTCCAAGCCTTCAAAGCTTTGGTTGAAAATGAATCAAATCGAAAAATCAAATGCCTCAGATCTGATCAAGGAGGGGAATTTACATCTAATGAATTCTTTGAATTTTGTGAACAACATGTAATAAAAATGGAATTCTCCACTGCAAGAACACCTCAGCAAAATGGTGTAGTAGAAAGGATGAAGCAAACAATTCAACAAATGGCTCGAGCCATGCTAGATGAATCTGGAACTCCTGCAACCTTCTGGGGTGAAGATGCATTCACTATCGTGACTATTCTCAACAAAGAAAATGTTCAGGTAAATAGCACTCAAACTCCACATGAACTTTGGTATGGTAAGACTCCTACTGTAAAATACTTTAAAGTTTTTGGAAGCAAATGTTTTATTGTTGAGGGAATAAGTCCCCTAGGGCTTTGGGTTAGAACCCTAGCAGAGCAAGAGTATTCTACAATAAGAAACAAGCATTCAACTCAGGCAACATGCTTAAACAAACTAACTATGCGAGGATGAACATACCCAGATGTCCTTAGTTTGGGTATTTCCAGCCAGGGTTCAAAACCTCTGCAACTCCTAACAATCTTCGAAACTACAAATCAACCAATTCAAATACACATAGCAGCATATAGATAAACCATTTTAGTGAAATCAACTTTATATCACATAAGTAGATGGTTAGTTATACATTGAAATATTCATTCATATATAAACCATAACAATAACATAAGATGCATAGAAAAAGTTGATATCAGGAACACGACAACATTTCTTTTATTGTAGAAAACTATAATAAAAACATGGAAAGAGTTCACCTGAGTCTTCCTCTTCCGGCTCCAAGCAGAACCATCCTCCAGGTCCGTCCAGTCCCAGTCTTCAGCAGCCTCTTTCCATAACCATTACCATGATATCTCTAAGCATATGAGAGAACATCAAAACTCAAGGAAACAATGGTTTCTCGAACTTGGGGAAGTGCCAGAAGCACAGGGATTCTTCAGACTTGATCAGGGGATAATCTCAGTATAGTAATTCTATCTCTTCTCTCCTCCTTAAAGCCTTCCCATTGAAGTCTTTTTATACTTCTCCCAAGTTAGCTTTTTAGTTGGGAAACAGTTGGGAACAGTTGGGCCACGGCACTAATAGGTAGTCAACAGGTAAAATTCATGATCTCCACCCATAGTAATTTTTTTAAGTGTTTTAACACATATACGCGGGTTGGGTATAGACTGACCCACATTTAAACACTTTTAACACGGGGCAAAGTAGCGTACAAGGAGTAAAACAGTATTTTTCAAATACTTGGACCAAGTCTGGAAGGAGGGGTTTCCCTAGGCCATAAAGCAAGCATCACAAATACAAAGGGTGATATTTGGAGCTATAACAGATGCCCCCTAATATATGAGGTCAGAAGGGGTACATGGTGGCCAAAATGTATCAAGTATATGGAAAGGAAACCTATCAAAAATTGAGAAGGACTTCACTAGATTTTAGTCTATCAAGCCAACAAAAGAAGATCAAAAAGAAACAACTATCTGAGGTGGGCATGCCCATGCTCAGAGAAAGTAAAGCATGTCTGCATATCAAGTACAAGCGGATCCACTATGTATACAAGTATAAGGAACTAAAAGTACATAACAGATAATCTGATCATGATAGAACAAGTACATGTCTGAATATCACATATAAGAAGATGATCAATGAAGCCGAAAACTGAAGCTGATCACTGATGTCAAAAATTGATACCAGTAGTATCAAATGAACATGATGGAATAAAATGATACTACATTGCAACTCAGATGCCAGCATATAGGATGTCGCTGTGAAGGCCTACAACATATAATGTGGAATGGTGTCAACTAGCATCAACAGGAGCAACTGACAAGCGAACCAAAGAATGTTGATGCAACCTGAGGTCTTCACCGACCATCGTGGTACATTTCTGCACAATGGGAATAAATGATCTAAAGTCAATCATGTCAGAAATCGTTTGATTACCGGTCATTGATGTATACCGTTAATAAACACGAGACCACTCACCGATAATGATAATAAGAGTCAAGGTACCCAGTACAATCTAACAAGTGCGAATAGATGAGCTAAAGTCGAACACCTGGAAGAATCTATCAATCAGGAGACAATGATGGTTTCCCACTATCGATAGCGAAGGATCTGCCACTGATGACTGCAAACCCTAAGGTACTGCAAAATGGACTCTAGACATTTTCCCCAGAGCAATGAGTCGTAGTCGATAGGGAAAGATCCACTAAAAGGAAGGCATTAAGGCATCCTTCATCAATCTTGTAACCCATAGACCAATAATGTGGAAGGAATCAGACGTAAAAGATGTAGTTAGTGCATGAAAGAAACCCTCTGAACCGACCAATAATGAAAGCGGACACAGAGGCAAGGAATCCACCACTAGGGTCAAATGGAAACCAAGGTATTGCATGAATCCTAATGTGTGATAATGAAAGCTGATGTCGAACACAAGGGAAACCACTTAGCCAAAGACCCATGATACTAATTGATGCTGAGCACAACGTGACCTATCAATAATGAAAATAGGGCTAGGGTGCGGCTCTAGGCTTGTCCTCAAAGCAATATGTCATCGTCAATAAGGATAAGACCCGCCAGTAAGAAGTCAATGGAGACCTTCTCAAACCAGCACGAGTAAAGGACCAATATAACTGATGTGATGACAAACAAGACACTGACAACCAAGGATGGCTGACTAAAAAATAGGTCAAGAGACACTGCAGAGAGGCTAATTCATGCTTACTTCCCTTGAACAAAAGCATGACTCAATGATAACCATGTGGTAGCATATGATAACTCTGTATAAGTTCGTCATGCAGGAGGCACGAACGAACTCTCCATATGATTGGAAGAGATAACTAATCAGAGGAAAACTAACTTAATAACAACGTTACAGCATACCTAAGTCAAACTAAATCCTGCCCAAATGGAGGAGAGACCTTTCTTTTGAGTGATTTGTTCAAGGGCGACACAACTGACTCTAGCTACCAACAATAGATGGAAATGTTGTCCTGTTCCCGCTCTTTTTGGAATATGTAATTTTTTTGTCTTTTTCCTTAAGCTGGAAAAAGAATAAAAGAATGCTATTGTATAGTGGAAAGAACAAGTGTCAGTGAAACAGATGATCTAGTTCCTAGGATGGGAACAATCCTATGCTCAATGCAGGGAGGTGAAGTTGGTCAAGGACACTCAAAGGGATGTTCCTTCCATGGGCCTGAGGGTGTGTCAAGTTGTAGAAGCTAAGGGTTTGAAAGTTTGATTTTTGCAGAATAATGGTCAAAAAGCGGCTTAAACATGAATCTAAGTGAAGCCGGATCAAGGCCAAAAAGTGCAAATGGTCAAAATGTAATGCAGTAGTACAACTCAATACAAAAGAGCCTCTAGGGTATAAGGCCAGAACGAAGTGAAGAAGCAAAGAAGAATGAGTCTTCAATGCATAAGTCATGGTGAGACTAGAGAGGACTCCTGAGCCTACTCAATGAAACAGCATGGGCAACCAATGTCAGTGAGGTGCTAACTATGACGCCCATGTAAAGGATGACTCTACCATTGTGTCATGATTTAAAAAATCAATGAGTGAACATGGCTTACTAATCATAACATGATGGGATCGACCCTATGGCAAGTGTATCGAAAAATGGAGGCTAGTATGCAAAATGCAATGGAAAAAATGGTCTTCCTAACCTATATGCCAATGAGTAAACGATACCTGCCATGACGGGTCAGCAGTCACAGAACCAACGTGAAATTTCTGAAAAAGCGTCCAAAATGTCCTGAAAAACAACCTATTCCCAACTATCCAAGCTCCCAAGTTAAAAGATTCATGAGACGAAAAAATCAAGTTTTGAAAAAAAAAATGACATTTTTAAAGCTTATAAAATGACTTTTTGACTCACCATTTGTACCATTTGTGTTGAGAGCAAAAGATGTGGAGAAAAAAGAGCAAACTTTCCCCCCAAAAAATTGGACCACTCAATTTGCATCAAAATCATCAGGTAACCCCCAATTCTAGCTTGCATTAATTTATGATTGTTTTTGGAAACTTTTATTGGGATTTTACTGTAGGAATTTATGTTAAAAATTCCAACGCGGTGGTGTATACACGGGTTGGATATTATAAACCCATGTAAACACAGGCCCTACATGCAACTGTGTATGGAAGGGACCCACGTATACACGGTTTGAAATTTAAACACAAAAATCTAACTATTGGAAATCAATTTTCTTTCAGGATGACAATCACCTGGATAGAGAGGGAGCATACTAACATTGATAATGAAGTTATGAATGATCAGCAGGCCTTAGATGCATTGGTGGGATGCTGTTTATTAAAAATTTTCAAAATGCCAAATATGAAGGCCAATAACCGCTTGCTTGAAATGTTGATCCACTACTGGAGTATCGAAGATGATGCTTTTATGATTGATCAAATGCCTTTGAGGATAGAGGTAGAAGATATTTATTTTATCACTGGTCTCTCCCGGAGAGGAGAAGTTGTACATTCGACTGGCTGAACATGAGGTAGTCTTTTAGTGGAAGACTACGTACATATATACTTTCCGGGGTATCCAGAGAAGATTGGAAGCTAGATTCCAATAAAACATGTAGAGAGTTTGTCCCTGAGGATCTTACTGTTCACCATAGCCAAGATAAACGGATCAGCCTCATTGCACCAAGCATCACGACTATCCATGTGCTTGGTTGTGGAGTGTCTCACTATAGTTTTTTATTGGTTTACAGCTCTTCTTACTAACATGAAGAGCCATTTGTCCTCCATTTAGAAAGGAGAGACCAAGAATTTTGGATATGGGACCATTTTGTGCTCCTTCTTCTTCGAGAAGGTTCCAGGGCTACGTCCCAGAGTATCAGTTTCTATCAGTAACCCCCGATATTCTCGAATGGGAAAGTGGGCCAACCTAATGAAATGCCTTGGAGGCGGAGACGTGCCAAGGACTGCTTTCGATGATGAGTTGTTCTCTTGGTGGGAACAACAAATCATCATTGTGGATGACTATCCCTATGTTAGCATGGATTTCAAAGGAGATCCAGATTTGGTGTTGCCACCAAACCCAGCATGGGGAGAGATAGGTAACCATTTTTTAAATTTTATCAATTTTTAAGGTTTTTTTATTTTTTTAAATATGAAAATGAATTTAAAGATATTTTTGATGGGATTAAAATACTGACATAATTATCATGTTCCAGATGTGGGTTCGGTATGACCAAATGGATTTCCGCGGCACAGGCATCGCGGAAGAGGTGACGAAGAGGCGACTTCAGAGATTGAGAGGGTCTTATACACATTCCAATGAAACTTGGTGAGATTGACTCACCGTTTACCGATGGAGGTTGTAGAAGATCTACCAGAGGATATTCAGCATCGCGTGGTAGGAGTGCCATGCGACTGGGTTCGCCTTTTTCGGCATGTGGCCAAAGCAGTAGTCACCTACTTAGCTGCTCATTCTGAGCCGGGTCATTATATGTACTGGACATGATTATGGGCATTTAGTCACGATTTTGAATATTATTTTTTAAAAAATTTATGTACACATAGGCGATTTTATGATA
>APFE030634845.1:260988-292621 GCA_000404065.3 Pinus taeda | reverse complement strand
TATAGATATATATATAGTTCCAGATTTTTTATGTTTGTTTTTATCTTGATGAATGAATGATATGCCAATCTAATGCTTGATTAGCAATAGAATCCGCTAATGAATTGTCAGATCGTGGAATGTGAAAATAAGTAATAAAATAAAATGGTCTTTGCAACACCCTCACTCTCAAAAATTGGCGATATAAATAAGCATCCTGAACACGATAAATGTTATTCAATTGTGACACTACCAGCCGCGAGTCAAGATACACTACCAACGAATTAATTCCATAAGAAATAGCTTCGGATAGTAAATTAATGATGGCAGTATATTCATCAATATTATTTGACATAAAACCAATACATACTCCCCTTGACACCATCAACTGACCAGTTGGATAATAAATCACCCAAGCTGCAGAAGCAAGATTCCGAGTGTGCCGACTAGCACCATCGATGAATCCGAAATAGACCAAGTCATCCATCAACACCTGCCAAAGCAGATCAAAATAGTGTCGATATCACAAAAAATCCCAATAAGATATGTACAAAAATACAAAATATACAAAGAAGCCATTGCTTGGCCATAACCTAAGAAAAGCACTTCTTGAGGTAGAGCCCATTACGGGGCTCCACGAACTTGTTTTTTTCAAAATCGACTAATTCATAAGCCCCTTTTTCTAAAACTCGTTTCACTATGAAGGGACCATACCACATATACTTGAATTTGCCTACCCCCAAGGCATCTTTATCTTTTTCATAGACCAAGACAAGGTCACCTTTAGAAAAGACTTGAGGACAGACAACTTTAGCGTACTGAGTTTTAACCATTTTCTTATGAGCCTCATTGATTGTGGCAGCATCTCAATGCTGCTCATCGAGATGTTCCAAATGAAGGAGGCGCTCTTCGAGACTAGAGGTCTCTGGAAGGATCTCAACAGCTAGTTTAAGAGATGGAATTTCGCATTCAATAGGAAAGATAGATTCCAGCCCGTAAACTAACTGAAAAGGTGCAAAACCAGTGGTAGTATTTACCGAGGTTCGGTACACCCAGAGAGCCGGATACAACATGAGATGCCAATTGGAGTGATTTTTATCAATTGTCCTTTGCAGGATCGTCTTGAGGGACTTATTCATGGCTTCGACTTGCCCATTTTCCTAAGGATAATATGGAGATGAATGCTCATGTCGGAAGCCCAATTTAAGAACCAATTCAGACATCAGTTGGTTCTAGAAATGACTACCATGATCAGTGACAATCTCTCTCGGGATACCAAAATGAGAAATAATCTGATTGAAGAGGAACAATGCCATTGTTTCACTATCGTTTTTATAAGTGGTCATGGCCACAGCCCACTTCATAAAGCAGTCTACAGCCACAATAATGTACTTGTGATTCGCTGCTAAAGGCAAATTACAAGTAATAAAGTGAATACCCCACTTTGTAAAAGGACCAAGAGTGATAACAGGGAAAATATGAGCTTGATGCGTGTGCATCTTCTGAGTATAGAGTTGACAAGGGTGGCAACTTTTGACCGGTTCAATACAATCTTTGAAAAGCAAGGCCAAAAGTAGCCAGCATGCAAGATTTTTTGGGTTGTAGCAAGCCCTAAGAGATGACCACCACAAGCTCCACTGTGGTAATCATTAAGCACAGGCTCTGCTTCTTCTAAGGTTAAACAACACTTAAGGATTGAATCAACCCCTTAGCGATATAATGTATCACCAATGATGACATAGTTCTTAGCCAGGTGACGTAATGTTTGACGTTCATCCTTGGAGGAAGCAGGAGGAAACCTCGAATTCTGGAGATACATGATGATGTCTCCATACTAGGGGTCTTGTGAAGAGATGAGGAATAGATGTTCATCGGGAAAACGTTCCTCATAAATAGTATATTCTCCACAAGCAGCTCAGAAATTAATTCCGCAAAAACCAATGATTTCTTAGACTTGGCCAACAAGAACTCGAGATCGAATTCTTGTAAAATAACAATCCATCAATTGTATTTTCCCCCAATCACTCACCTATTGAGGACAAATTGGAAAGGATTGATTGCCGCTAAGATAATTTTTTTGCGTAGAAGAATATAATGGTGAAGTCGTTGAACAGCATGGACAGCTACCAAGGCTAATTTATCAACCGGAGAATAGTGTAGTTCAGGGCCTACCAAGCCTTGAATCAAGTAGTAAATCACATGCTCTATGAGAGCATCATCTTCCTGAACTAGAACCATACCTATGGTTGATTCTGCAGCTGCAAGATATAAAAGGAAATCTCTACCATGATCCAGTGGACTCAAAAGTGGGACAGATATTAATGCCTGTTTCAAGGCATCAAAAGATCATTGCGCAAAGTCGTCCCATAAAAATGGAACTCCTTTCTTGAGAAAACACATAAACCCTTTATTTATCTCACCATAGTTCGTTATAAAACGTCTCAAGAAATTTGCCTTCCTTTGAAGACTTTGAAGTTGTCGGATGGAATATTGGGGAGGCAACTGAAATATTGCCTCCACCTTGAAGGGAACAACTCGAATCCCTTTAGTTGACACAATGAACCCTAACAATTGACCAGATGTAACCGTGAAAATGCATTTATTTGGATTCAACCGGATCTTGTAAAATCAACATCTCTCAAAACCAACCGAAGGTGACTAGGATGATCGATCCTCTTTTGAGAACGAGTAGCTAAATCATCCAAGTATGCTTTGATGACATGCTTGATGTCGTGGAATGCATATGACATGGCCCGCCGAAATGTGGCTCCAGCATTTTTAAGACCAAAAGGCATATTTTTGTACACAAAGGTACCCCAGGGACATATGAAAGTTGTCTTATGTTGGTCTTCTGGATGGATAGATATCTGATTATAACTAGAGAATCCATCCATGAAGGAAAAAATCTCATTACCCACACATCCATCAACTATCTAATCAATAAACGGTGTGGGGTAATTATCTTTCAGATAAGCTTTGTTCAAATCCCTAAAGTCAATGCACACTCGGATTGTTCCTTATTTTTTATCAACCAATACTGGATTAGAAACCCAATCCGATAGAGGAATGGGGTTTATGAAACCCGCCTTGCACAGATTTTCTACTTCAACCTTAATAGCTGCTGCTTTCATAGGATTGACCGGCCGAAGCTTCTAATGAATCAGTTTAACATTTTCATACTTCTTGATCTCATGCTAAATGATGGATGGATCAATACCAGGCATTTCTTCATAATACCAAGCAAATACATCCTGAAACTCTTTAAAGAGGTCGGTGTAAATTTGAATCTCTTCAAGGGGAAACTCGACTTCGATGAAGACATTTTCTATCACATTACGGTTCCTAGAGATATTTATCGATATGGTTTTTGAAATGACCAACATATTATCTTCGGAACGAATGTGTGCTGGAGAAAAAGGGTTTGAAACTGTACAAACATTGCTAATAAGAAGATTGGAGAACCTGGATTCAACTTCTTGCAATGGGGGAAGAAAGTATGAACGATGGTGTAAATATTCCCAAGGTCGATCTACACCTGTCATTGCTTCTAAGATTCCTTCCTCAGATGGTGACACTGTGTCTAAGTAATCCATACTAGAAGTAGAGTCAAGGGTCCAAGCTGGGGCCACATCACCATCTAGCTCTTGCTCTGAAAATGGAGTAGGATGGTCATCTGCAGAGTAAACTATAGACTGATATCTAAGCTCTGCTGCAAACATAGGGAATGCCATTCCACCAACTTATCCTTCATCTAATGTGGTTGTAGGCGAAGGTAAGGTCCAAGGGTCTGAAAACAATGAGTCCACAAGAACACTTCCTGTGAAGACTCTTTCGAGGATGAAATGACATTGATTCTAGCTATAGGAGTGGGAAGATCAAACGTACCTATCAATGAAGAATACATCCCAACTCCTAGATTCTCGATAAGTTAACAGGGGTTATCCACCAGTGGAACAGTAGAATCCGAAGTTGCTCAGGGGTCAACTAGAGAATAATCCAATTGATCAACCTTAACAATTTTCCCCTAATGAGGAAAACAAAGGACTCGAAACAAAGTCGAAATGACGACATCCATTTCATAAATTCAATTCTGTCCTAAGAGGAGGTTGTAATCTAGGTCGGCATCAATTATTTCTACTTCGACGTTAACGACCTTTCCTCCAACACATATAGGAAAGGGCAAGATAATCCTGTGTGGCCTATGAGAATGTCCGTCAAATGTTGTCAAGAATGTGGGTGAAGGAACAGTCGAAGGCGATCCAATGGCCTTCCAACATGACATAGACATTATGCATGTGGAAGCTCCCTCATCTATAACTATTCAAAAAATATTAGTTTTCCGGTAAGTAGACTTTATTTGAAAAGCTATATGATGAGGAAGTCTCTTTTTGACATTGAACATGTCAAAAGTGAGCACTAAAGAATTGTTTGGATCAACTACCCCTATCGCTAAAAGCAAAGCACTTCATTGAGCTAGACACGACTAGAGTACCTCTAAAGCAGACATAGCGCATGGAATTTGAGCCAGATCCTCAACAATAGAGTAGTTTTGGGTTGCCCTAGCATTAGGGTTGATAGTTGTGCATTTGGCAGAACCTTTTGGTATCTGAGGTATAGACTCGACAGAGGGTTGCTCAATATGAAGTGGATTCGTATTTCCGAGAGAAAATTTTTCCTTGGATGTTTCAGCTTCACCATAATCATGTGACCATGTAGCCACATTGATGTGAGAACCCATAATGAAAACATTTGAGGAATTGTCCCCCTCCTGGTTGCCCCCTGCACAGGTACCAAGGTTTGAATTTGCACCAGCAAGCAACTACTGCCCTTGGGGGAAAGGGTTAGTCAAGACAGCTTGGGAGCTAGAAGACCCTTGCTGCACTAACAAGCGTTGATCATCTTGAATTTTTGGGCAGAGATGAGTCAAATGGTCTCCACTACATAACTTGCATGGAAACCTAACTTTCTTCTTAGGCTCTTTTCCACCTTCACTAGCATTATTGTCGGGATTATTCGCATTACCCTTCCCATCCTGATTCTTCTTTCTACCTTGTCCCTTCTTCTTCCCATCAGAATTTTGATTTCCTTTGGGGTTAGAAGCCTGAATGGTGTTTATGCAAGAAGGTTGAGAAGGTAGAGTAGTAGACGATATAGCTTGATTGGAAGAAGTAATTTGTATAGACAACTGCTGCAATTGGCTTAGAAGGTTCACCGCATTCCATCAATCAATCCAACAATACCATCAGCATGCGGGCTTTTCTTTGGTTTGGCTATATCAACCGTGGATCTAGGAGCATCAGGCAAGATCTTCTGAAAAGTCCCAAACTGAGAGTATATCAGTTCTAACTGCTGGGCACGAAAGATAGCTTGCTCTTCAGAATAAACTTCGGACATAGAAACATCCTTAGAGATCTCGGGTTGTAATGATTTTAAAAACCATTTGAGACGGAATTCAGGTGGAATTTCGACTTTAATGAGCCTCTTTCTTCGTCTCCATTCCTGGATATGATCAGAAATGTGAGTAGCCGTGTCTTGATGAAAATTGGCCAGAGGTTCAGTTCTGGCTTCATAACGTACAAGCAACTGAAAATGGTTTAAGAAAATGTTAGCCAAATTGGCAAAAGATGTAAAGGTGCCCCCTGGAAACTCTATATACCAATTAGTTGCATTCCCAGTTAAGGTGCGCTAAAATAGCCTCAACCTAATCGAATCATCAATTAGGGAGTTAGAGAAGTACCATAAATGGAACGTGGTTACATGGTCGCCCGGGTCTTCACCACTCTTCCCTTTGAATTTAGAGATATCCGATGGAAGTTTGGTTAGGACTAGAGGCCAAGCCGGATTGTATCTGATTATATCATTTGTCAACTTAGTCAAGTCTGGCAAATTGAGCGTGGCTAGAAAAGGAAGTCTTGGAGGACCTTGGGGATTCCACCCAGATTGGGTGGGGTTCCTGAAAGTCTAAAAAGAATGACCTGGATTTTGAAAGGCACTAGGTTTCCCAAAGTAACTGGTAGAACCTGCTGAACCAAAATATGACCCTTGTGGTCCAAAAAAACTCAAAGTTTGACCAACTCCATCCAAAAAACCTCCATAATCGGCAAAGTTTCCCCCTAATGAATTATTATAAGGAGTGGACAATCCCTGGTAAGGGTTCCAAGCATTAGCTAAGGGTGGAAAACTTCGAAATGAATTGACTAAGGAGTATGGTACATTCCCTTGTTGGCCAAAAACCAGATTCCCAATTCTGATCCCACTAACCGCAAGGTTAGTCCAACTCTGAAAAGGATTAGTACCTTGACCTATGAAAGGAAAAGGCATAGACCCTAACATCGGATTGGAATGTGGTATATGACCACTTCCAAAGGGAAAACCCTGAAAATAATCCAATCCACTCATCATGGACATGGAGGCAGTTAATGGTACACTTAATGGAACTAAAGGAATACCTTGAGAGGGCATTCCAAAAGGGAAGAATCCAAAACTGGATGCATGCGCTTGGGAATTTCCACTCATTAACGGATTGGAAGTAGACCCAAACAAGGATGTACTGGAAGTAGATCCAAATAATGATGTAGAAGGGATGGAAATAGTTCCTCCCCCTTATACTGATATAGGAGTCTGCATACTCATAACACTCGTGGTGGATGCCATGCTTCTAGTAGTGGTCATGGAAGTGATGTATGTGTGTGGACCTGGGCATGAAGGCCTGTGTGTCAGAGTTCTGATGTATAACAATACGTCCGGATGATCTGAAGGGAGAGGAGAATTCAGAGCCGCAATTGACTCTGAGAGCTCTTCTACCTCAATATTATCTTCTGACTGGAAGAGTACCTGAGAAAGAACTGGTGTGTTCCTTTCTAACTCTGTGGTAGTACCAGGTCTACCTTGTACACTGATGCCCCCAAGTGGAGGATCAATCTTTGATGTGCCAGCAACCACTGGTTAAAAACCACTGGCAAAATCGCTCCTACACCTTCTAGGAGAAGGCTCTGGACTTGGAGGTGAAAGCCCACGAAGTCTACGGGACCGTCTAAGTGATCAGTCATCCACTTTGAATTATTTTAATAAGATCTACTTAAAGACTCAAGAAAAATGAAAGCTAGGTTGACTAGGAGCACAGAACACACACTAAAAAATGTCCCTAAATAATTCAGCAATCAAACAACTTCCAAGTATTTCCGCTCTGAGTGATTAGGACCAGACACCAAAATACAAGAAAGTGAATAAAAAGGGCCTTCCGAAAATAAACTGCGGTAATTACGCCCCAAGTCTACTAGCGAAGGTATCAGAGGTAGTTACGCTGACCTCTAGACAATAGCCTTTGCCGGTGCAAGCCCCCAAGCTTTGCAAGGGTGCCCTCCAGAAGTACCATTGAACATGATGCAACATCAACCTCAGGTGCCACGGGACTCCCTCCACAGCCACCTATGTAGATCCCTAGGATTGGCAACTAAAGACACCAACTTGTATCGGAAGCGGGGCGGAACAGTTGTGAGGTAAGATCCAACAAGTAAGAAAGGGGGTATCTCTCGTCCTTATCTTCACAAACGCTCGTGCTTAACTCCCAGTCATGGAGCTTTCCTAGTCTCCCTAACGCTATTGGATTTCACTCTTTATTCAGACTTCTATGTTTCACAATTTAGAGTGGCCTTGGAGAGTTTACTCTCCTCTCACCTAATCCAAGGCCCTAAATAACCTAAAACTTGTTGGTGTATCTGATTGACAATACAAAAAGTTCTAGTTTATTTTATTAGGCACTTGATTTTAAATGGCTATTCTTTTTAAGTCAAAGGGACAATACGGAAGTGAAATTGATGGTGTTCTTATGACGCAAAAGAAACTAATAAAAAACTAACTTATATGCAATGCACTTGTTTGTTCTTTGATGAAAAGCAACTTATACTTGGGTTCTAAGAAACTTCTATAAAGAAAAAACTTTTTTCCTTTTCTTTTCTTATAACAGACTTCACACTCACAAAAACTAAAAGACTATCGATGCTCTAATGATGCAAAACTACCCTAATGTAAGGTGTACATGATAATGCAAAATTCTAGATTACTCTAAAAAGAAAATGAAAGAAATTTGTTTATAATCCCACTTCAATGTTTTTGAAAGGAATATAAATCTCGAACACAAACTCTTTCCAAAACAAGAATGACTAATCCAAAGATCCCAAATCACTCTCAAAAACCAAAAGGAACCAAACTCAAATTCGGCAAAGAAATCAACAACAATGTTTTTGAAGGACTTTTCTTTTTCAAGCAACAACAAAAACAACTTTTCAAAAGCACTCAAAATGCGACCAAAGACTCAAAGACCAAAAGCAAATCAAAAGGAAACTTTGCAAGTTATCAATTCAACACGAATGAAAACTTGAAAAATAGGTGTTTCAACTTGGACTAAACTATCCAAAAGCAACAAAAAGAGCTTAGAGAAACAGATCAAGAAATCACGAAAGACAGGCTTTCAAATTCATCAACAAGAAACTTTCGAAAAGAAGGAAAAAGTGAATGGACACAAAATTGACGGGAAGCAAAGCAAGAAAACCATACAAATGAAGTTTGACACTAAGATTATAGACAATCTTCTGTTTTGGAAAACAAGAATGATCAAGAACCTCTATGAGAAGCCTTGAGTGTTCAAACACAAATCATAAAACTCACTGTAAAGCAAACCGAGGCCAAAAAATTTTCAAAGCATGAGAGAATTTGTAATAGTAAGTTCACTGAAAAATTAAATTTTGTAAAACATAAACTGACCACTCAGAAACCACTCGGACCAAGAAACAAATCTTTCCAAAAAAAAAGATTTGAAAAAATCATGCAAAAACTTGTATACACAATTGCGTCTCTACACAGCTGTGTGTACACATACTTCTTCCAAAGGAAACACGTGTATACGCAGTTTCAGTTCACAGAAAAAAGCATGTGTAAGCTTCTATAAATAGACAAAGGTGCGTATATGAAGTTTTACAAGAAAAATAAAAAAATGAGGCCTGATGAAAAAGATCAGACTTGAAGTTTGAGTTCCTACAAGAGCAAGCAAAACAGTGACAGCAAGCAAACTAAGAACTGAGCCCTAATTGGCACTAAATAACCCAAAATAGGAATAACAAGATTGCTATTCCCCAGTATGGTCACCAATTCTGTTGAGGGAATAAGTCCCCTAGGTCTTTGGGTCAGAACCCTAGCAGAGCAGGAGTATTCTACAGCAAGAAACAAGCATTCAACTCAGGCAACATGCTTAAACAAACTAACTATGCGAAGATGAACATACTTGGATGTCCTTCGTTTGGGTAGTTCCAGCCAGGGTTCAAACCCTTTGCAATGCCTAATAATCCTCGAACCTGCAAATCAGCCAATTTGAATACACATAGCAGCATATAGATAACACATTGTAGTGAAATCAACTTTATATCATATAAGTAGATGGTTAGTTATACATTGAAATAGTCATTCATATATAAACCATAACAATAACATCATATGCATAGACAAAGTTGATATCAGGAACAAGACAGTGTTTCTTTTATTGTAGAAAACTATAATAAAAACATGGAAAGAGTTCACCTGAGTCTTCCTCTTCTGGATCCAAGTGGAACCGTCCTCCAAGTCCATCCAGCCCCAGTCTTCAACAACCTCCTTCCATAACCAATACCATGATATCTCTATGCATATGAGAGAACATCAAAACTCAAGGAAACAAGGGTTTCCTGAACTTGGGGAAGTGAGCATAGGGATTCTTCAGACTTGATTAGGGGATAATCTCAGTATAGTAATTTTATCTCTTCTCTCCTCCTTAACGCCTTCCCATTGAATTCTTTTTATACTTCCCCCAAATTAGTTTTTTAGTTGGGAAACAGTTGGGAACTGTTGGGCCATGGGCACTAATAGGTAATCAACAGGTAAAACCTGTGATATCTGCCCATAGTTAAGGAAATTTAATTTTTTTAAGTGTTTTAACATATACGTGGGTTGGGTATAGACTGACCAGTATGTGCACACTTTTAACACAGGGAAAAGTAGCGTACAGGGAGTAAAACACTATTTTTAAAATATTTGAACCAAGTCTGGAAGGAGGGGTTGCCCTAGGCCATAAAGCAAGCATCACAAATACAAAGGGTGATATTTGGAGCTATAACATTTATCAAAAGGACTGATGAAAAACTTGGTAAGTTTGACCCTAGAGTAGATGAAGGGATTCTTCTTGGTTATTCTTCCAAAAGTAAAAGGTATAAATGTTATAATAAAAGACTTGGGAAAATTGTTGAAAGTATTGATGTTGTAGTTGATGAAGCATGCAGAAATCTAAAACAGATAAAATCAACATAAGACTACGACAATGAGGAAGATGGGGATTACTTTCCCACATCAAATAAAAATTACATTAAAGAAGAAACCAATGAAGCACCAAAATAAGATATAATGGTAGAAGAAAAGACTTCGTCCAGGTATGTTAAAAAAAAATCATCCAGAAACTCAAATTTTAGGAGAAAGGGAGGCTAGTGTACAGACAAGAAGAACTATTACAGGAACCTCAAGCTATCTAGCATTACCATGCTCCACCGAACCTCAAAATGTAAATGAAGCATGCAAAGATGAATGTTGGGTCAAGGCCATGGATGAAGAACTTAAGAAAATTGAAAAGAATGACACTTGGGAATTAGTTCCTACACCTCATGATAAAAATGTTATAGGAACTAAATGGATATTCAAGAACAAGCTGAATGAAAATGGAGAAGTCATTAGAAACAAGGCCAGACTTGTTTCTAAAGGTTATGTTCAACAAGAAGGTATAGATTTTGAAGAAAATTTTGCACCTGTTGCCAGACTTGAAGCCATAAGAATGTTTCTTGCTCTTTCCAGTTTCAGAAATTCAAAGTATACCAAACGGATGTAAAATCAACCTTTCTTAATGGAGATTTAGAAGAAGTTTATATTGAACAGCTAGAAGGATTCATTCTTGGAAATGATGAAAAACTTGTATGCAGACTCACAAAGACTCTCTATGGTCTGAATTAGGCTCCAAGGGCTTGGTATTACCACCTTGACAAATATCTACACCAACAAGGTTTTACAAAAGGTTCTACAAATAGCAATTTATATTCAAATATTGAAAATCATAAATTGCTAATTATTATTGCTTATGTTGATGATATCATTTTTGGTAGCAATAAAGAATCCATGAGTCAGAATTTTGCTTCAATAATGCAGCAAGAATTTGAAATGGCCTTGCTTGGTAAACTTACCTATTTTCTTGGTTTACAAGTTCAGCAAACTAAAGATGGTATTTTTCTTTCATAAACCAAATATCTCAAACAGATCTTGAAAAAGTACGGAATGGAAGATTCTAAACCTATATGTACTCCAATGGTAACAGGATGCAGTCTCAGCTCAAATGATGAATCAACAGTAGTACATCAACCAACTTACAGATCCATGATTGGCAGTCTGCTTTATCTAACAAGTATCGACCTAACATCATGCATGCAGTAGGAATAGTTGGAAGATTCCAAGAAAATCCAAAGGAATCACACCTTCAGGCAGTCAAAATAATTTTCAAATATCTTCAAGGAACTCAGGACTTTGGACTATGGTATCCTAGAGATGCAGATCTTACTCTTCATGCATATACAAATGCAAATTGGGCAGGAATTGTTGATGATAAGAAAAGCACTAGTGGTGGTGCATTCTATATGGGTTCCAGGTTAGTGTCTTGGTTCAGCAAGAAACAAAGTTCAATTGCTTTATCTACAACTAAAGCAGAATATGTGGCTGCCACATCTTGCTGCACACAACTATTTTGGATGATGCAAACATTCCAAGACATTCAGATCACATGTACTCCACCCATCTCCTTTCTATGTTATAATACAAGTGCCATCAGTATTTCAAAGATTCCAGTCATGCACTCCAAGACCAAGTACATACCCATCAAGTACCATTTTCTATGAGAACAAGTGCTTGAACAAAAGGTAGAATTGGAGTATGTACCCTCCAAAGAACAGGTTGTTGATATATTCACTAAACCACTACCCAGAGAAACATTTGAATATCTTAGACAAAAGTTGGGAGTTGTTGTTGCATCAGCCTGCTGTTAAATCCAATTTTTCAGAGGAAGTTTACTACACGTTAGTTTCATGTAGTATATGCACAAGTACATGTGGGTTGCCTTAGCTGAAAGCGCGTATATGTTTTTTCTAACAAAAACAAATAGTGGTAGCACAGTTTCAGTGGGAGCCTTCACATTCCACATTATTGGCATTATGGTTGCTAAACTTAGCTATTTCTTAGTTGCATCAGTCATTAATGTGATATAACTTATTCTGTCATGGTCTATATTTCAATGAGTTCTATTGGTCATATGATGTAATTTATTTCCTCAATATCCTTGGGATCGATGATGTAATAATTATTGTATTTCTATCATGTATAAACTTTGGTATATCCCCACTTGGTTGGGCAGATGAGTCAAATATGGTGTATCTCCACTTGGTTGGGTGATTGATGTATGTATGAGATCGTGGTCATAGGGAGGTCATACTCACTTTTTTGAGTTAATGTGGCATGTTATTATATTGAATCATCTCTCTGCAGACTCGGCATGTACTCAAGGGGAGTATGGATAGCATCATGCAAAGGAGGAGAGTAGAGTGGTCTTCCCTTTGCCCTTGATGTCAAAGGGGGAGATTATTTTGGTATTTTAGTGTTGTATGGTATCTCTAACAATCTTTATAGCTTGCAGTAGTCAACATCATCATGGTTGCCATCAAGTCCAAAGGGGGAGATTGTTGGCATTATGATACAAGTATTTTCCTTGATGGAAACTCTACAGGTCAACTCAGTTTTGATAGGAGGCTAACAGGAATATTTAGAAGCAATAGGGCAGTGGCATAGAGGATCAAGAAGATGGAACTAAGGTCTATTGATAAGAATAAAGAAGTTGAAGGAAGAAGATGATGTAAGAGAATTTTAAGAGTTACACACAGGTTCACTTAGTCCAAGCAGTGTATACATGCAGGTACTCAAAACAGAAATAACGTATAATGTACACACGCACTCCCACAGAAGGCAAAACGCGTACATGTTGAAAACCATGGTTTTGGTCCGAGGTATTTGGTCCAAGGTATCTTTAGACCATGATATTGACCCTAGGTATTTAGCCTGAGGTATTCGGTCTGTGGTATTTGATCTAAGGTATTGTTCCTAAGTGGATTTGGTCCGTGGTATTGAGAAAAGAAAAAAACTATATAAAGAAGAGAAGATCATAAGGACAAATGTGTAAGTGAATACGATTCTAAGGAATACTTCTATCTGAAGTATATTTTATGTTGCAGGGTTATGTTTGGGACTAGATCTGAAATATTTGTGCACCTTGAGTTCAATATTGGATCAGGACCATGAGACCTGAAATGAATTATTCTTTAATGATTTGATATTGGTTAAAGCTAGATTTGACATTTTGTGTCTGTTTTATTCATTATCTATCATGATCTAGGTTTTTCTGAAGTCTAGAATTGCAGCAAAGTTCTGAGTCAATATTTGCAGATATGTACGCAAGTTCGTCTCAGCAAAAGAGCTTATACATGAGAGTTTTGTTCTTTCAAGTAGCGTATACAAAAGAGAGGCTTGATGTTTAGAGATGACTGATCTATCAAATAAGTATTGCTGATTTATTGTTGTTGTTATTTTACTGTTGTCTGTCAATGAAGTCTTCTTAGATCTGAATGTAAATCTGAATGCATAAGGAGGTTGATATTTGATTGATTGTACAAGTGAGAAGAAGTGTTCTCTGTTGCCTGCCTGTGTAAAGTTGTATAGTTTGTGATTCAGAGATTTTATGATTCGGAATATTTAGAGGTATACGCAGGTTGGGCTAAAGGAAGTAGCGTATACACTCAGGTTTTCTTCATTGAAGTAGCATATACAGTCTGACACATGAATTTTTGAGGTTTCAGTTGGTTTTGAATGTTGATACAGGTTTTATGTTTAGCACAATGTTCTGATGACAGTGCTCTGATTGTTTCAGATTAACTGCATGTTGGTTAATGAGTTTGAGATTCTAAATTTCTAATGGGTTATTGATGATTCAAGGTCTTCATATGTCTTGATATGTGCGAGGAGCATCCAGTCTGAAAATTTCATGAAACCTGGTCCCTGGTGGAAGAGTGGAGTTTTCTATAGGCTGGCACCTACGTTCTGTGATCGATGGCGGAAAAGTAACATAACACCATTTTTGGCTAGTTCTGAGTGGTTTTTCAAGTGGAAATTCTGGGGAATGATGTAATCAGTTGACCATGATTCTTTAGGGCATGAAACAACACTTTTAGGGGTTAAAGAGCCCTTGGTTTATTGACATATAAGATTGGGGTTGTAGTGCCCAAATATGTCTATAACAGTTGCCCCCTAAAGCATGAAGTCGTAAATCTTTAGATGTCGAGTGAAATGCTTTATCATGAGGATCTGAGGCATTCGAACTGGAAGGTGACCTATATAAGATACAATACAATACATCATCACAATATAATTTTCCATGATCTAGCTTAGGTGGGCATTCCCATGCTTAGCTTTATAAATTCATTTTCATGTACATAGAACAGATAATTGTCTGCAGTTGCAGACTGGTGATTCTTTATACATAGAGTCATCATCCCTTAGCTTGGATGATCATCTGTGCATCTTCTGTGTACATTTGATATCTTTGTATTCCTGAATATATTGCATCCTGGATGGATGAAACTAGATCTGAGGTCTTCAAACTCATTCAATCTTCACCCGATGTACAAGTCGATCCATGTGAAAATATGTCCTGAAGTCGAACATGGAAAGACATCGCCTGATTACCAGCCAATAATGTAAGTTGTTAACAGGCGTGAGAGGAATCACCAATAATGATAATGACCCTCAAGGTACTACAGTACAATTTACGTGGTATCAATATATATCCGATGTTGAACACCACGCAAAATATCTCGATCAAAGGCCATTGATGTAAACCTGTCGCCAAAAGTGAGAAACTTTCCATTGAGGCATGCAAGCTTCAAAGTACCGAAAGGGCTATTTCTAAGTCAACTTCTTGGATAACGAGTTGATGTCGGCAAGAAGTGACCTGTCATCGGAGGGCCTTAATGTATCCCACATCAATGACACAAAACGAAGCAAATGATTTTCTGGAGGTGAAAACGATCTGATGATACAAGGTTCAGGAATAGCAGTCATGAAAAATGGAGGGTGAAGGTATTGCAGTGGATGAGGCATTAACTAGATGGTGAATTCTCTGAATGACTTCTCTTGAACATATCGGCGACACTGAGATGGATTGGTAGTGTTAACCCCAAAATATGGATGGTACAGCGGACCAACAGTGATATGACTGGTGAATGGAATAGCAAAACCTGACTCAATCATGGTGATGGAGTGAAAGTGTCATGTTCAAGAGCGACCTGCTACCAATAAAATTCTTTAATTTTTCTTCCCTTTTTCCCCAGCCTTTGCTGACAAGTACCTCTTTATTTTTGTCAAGCTTGAGGAGGATAACATATGCTTGTTCTACAATTTTCCCTTCGAGCAAACCTGTCGCTATGTTTTAGTGAGCCTAGCGACAGTGAAACTCGGTCTTGTCTGGGCAGACAAGTTTGTCGCTATTGTTTTAATGAGTTTAACGACAAGGATAACTCGGTCCTTTTCATGTTTAGAGAGTTTGAAAAGGGATGAAAATAAAAATCAAGCAGTCCTTTTTCGTAGCATAATCCCTTAAGTCTGAAAAAGTATAAAATAATACCTAAGGGATGATTTTTCAATCACTTTAGCGAGCCGAAAAAAATAAGCACTCAGATCTTTTTGTGGGATAATCCCTCAGGTCCAAAAGGATTAAAATATGCAGGAGGGATGGCACTTCCAATCACTTTAGTGAGCTGGAGAGGCCAATTGCTCGACAATCTTTTCATATTTAACGAGTCTGAAAAGAGTTTAAAGTGGACTCGTTTTTTGAGGAACGAGTGGTGTTTAGGGTAGCAACTAGTTTCGAGTAAGCTTGGAACTTCTCAAAACATGGTGTTGTGAAGAGGGTGGCTAATAGGACCACTCATTGTAACTGTTCCTCAAAAGGGTAAACAATCAAGTGGAAGTGTATAATCGACCAAAAGAATGGAGGTGATGGCAGGAATACAACCAAGGCACAAAAGGCTGACATTATAGCAATCACGAAGGTTATTTACCAAAGGTGGGTTTATTTTTTAACGAGCTTGAACTTTTGGGGGAGCATATGCTTAGTGGTAGGTTTATTTTTTAACGAGCTTAAACCATGAGATAACATTGCTCATTTTTCCTTTTTATGCATGCTAGAAACGACCAAACTAAAAAGCTAAAAAAACTAGAAAGCTAAGGGACTACTGAGGTTAGGTAGGATGGTTTCGTCCGTGGAATGGTTCAAATGCTTCCTTTGCTTCATCTGTAGCACAAACAAAGGTGAATGGTGGATCAGACCAAACACCTAACCTAAGAAGTTGAAAAACTAAAAAGCTAAAAAATGAAATTGGTCGTTTTTTGCTGGCCTAAAAAGGTTTGCATGCCCCCAGGCATTGAGAAAAGGAGAGTCTCCAGGTAACCATATGGAAATCACTACAGTTAAGAAGGATTCTTTTTGTTAGCAGTTAGACAAAATACTTCCTTGGCTTTTGTCCATCAAATAGACAAAGGTGAATGATGTGAGATAACACTTCCAATCACATAACCTATAGGGAAAACTATCTTTTCAGCTATGTTTTCCCGCCTAAGCAGGCCAGGGTGCATGCCCCCTAAGCTTCATTACATTCACCAAACTACTAACTGTAATTAGGTGGACGGAATGAAGGTTGAAGAGACACTCCTGACACAATAGGACCATTTAGGGATGGTGTTTGTCTTGAAGTTGTGCTTGAACTGGGAAATGAAGGTTGGTCAATAGTGACCATTTTGCCTTCATGTGGGAAACACATCACTCGAAAGAGTGTCGAGACAATAGGTTCCATGTTGTAAACATAGTCACGTCCAAGGAGTAGATTGTAATCTGATGGTCCTTGGACTACCATCACGTTCAGGTGAACGGTTTCCTTCCCAAAGTTATCGGCAACTTAGGAAGGATCCATAATGGTCGACTAGTTCCTTTGTCAAAGCTTGACAAATTTTGTGTCACAGGCATAAGCGATGGCGAACCAACCGCTTTCCAATCAGTTGAGGAAAGGATACTCACTAAAGCCCCTTCATCTACGATAGTACCAGACACAATCATTTTGTAAAATTGTACTATGATCTGGAATGGTACATTAGAAGGAAGAAAGGATCTTGCTAGTCGATTCCAATCAAAGGAAGTGATTAGACTGCTTGGAGGGGATACTGAATAAATAGTTGAATGAACCCCTTGAACTGGGGAATTTTCCTCCTGTTGTAAAGGAATGGGCAAATTGCCCCCAAGTTCATCAGATTTTGTATTAACAAAAAGAATTTGAACGGTGTTGTTCTCATTCTCTTTGGAAATTGTATCATCTGAAGGTGGACCTTCTTAAGGTAAAATGGGGTCGACTGCCATCTCAACCTGTTGAATTTGGTATGGTGTGGACTAGAAGATTCACCCTCAATGATAGGTGTTTCGACCGACAATTGAATCGTGTCAGTCAAATTTTAAACTAGTAAAGGACTTGGGGAGAATTTCTTGTATCTGAATGGAAGTCACTGCAGTGAAGCAAGATGGTTACTCAAGACTCTTTTAGCCTCATCCAAAAAAGGACAATGAGGAAGGTGATGGTCCCCTTCACATAATCCACATGGAATTTTAACCTTTCCTTTCCGTCCAGGAACTTCACTTTCACTAGTTGATGGTGTGATGTCAACATGATCTCCAGAGGATGATGACACCGGACGATGCGAACGAGGAGACCATTCTCTCAAGATCCACGGAATGCAAGGACAATCTTGATGAAAATGGTTTCCTCTGCAAATTACACAAGGATATTTGAGAGATTTAGTGCGCGGATTTTCACCAGATGATTCATGGTTGCCCCCTTGCTTAACTGACTTCTTCTTCTTCTCCTCCTTACCTTTCTTCTTCTTCTCAGCTACTTGATTACTAGTGTCACTATTTTGACCAAGTGAAGAGGAAGAAGGGGAGGGATAAACAAACGAAGTAGAAGGTGAAGGGTCAACTTCAGTATCAAATGGTTGCTGATTCGATTGCTAAGGAATTATGGTATTTTGAATGACAGAGGTTGAGAATAGCCATACTGGCAGACCAATTGTGATTCCTAGAAGGGACAATGTGGCCATATATGGAGCACCAATATTTCCCCAAGCAGAAAATGGATTAGGATTCCCCTCGAGAGGGATTCCATGATTGGTGGACTCCATTATCTCAACCTAAGATCAACGAAGGAATAGGGATGTTATTCCAAATTTAATAAATTTTAATGACGCTTTGACACAACTTCGCTTTTTCAATTTTTAAGAGTCGAGAAAAAGCTAAAGATGACTCTAGTCCCCTTCGATTTTTAATGAGCCTGAAGTGACAAGTGCTCAGATGGACCTTTTCTTTTAAGGAGTCGAAAAGGAACGAAAGTGACCACTCTGGAGATCTAGATAGAGGGATTACCAAACCAATCACAAAACTGCAATATACACCTTGGTGATAAATTAAAAAGAAATTACTAAGGACTTATGTATGGCAGTCAATCCTCCCAAATGTTGTGTTCAGTGCATTGTGATCGATAGGGTGGCAGAAACGGCTTCCTATGGATAAAAGATATAAGCATATTGTGGTCTCCCAATATATACTCGATGGTACGGGGAGCACAAGTCTGTGCTAGCACTTGTCGTATCAAAGAGTAGGAATCACCCAACCTTCGATGAAAACGATAGTTACTAGATTTTACGATGCCAGAATATGTCTCTAGCCTAGACCTCTAGATGTGTTACATTAGGTTCCAAAGCATTGTTAAGTTCATTGAGATTTATTTTAGAGTTGATCTTGTTTAGAAGTTTGTCTTTCAAGGTTCACCACGTGATGTAGATGTAAAATTCCTAAATATGCAATCTAAAATGATAAACAACCGTTGTTTATTTTTAGCAATGAAAATCCTAGCTACTAAGGAAGGAAGATTACGATTCTTCCAACCAAAGAGCAAATAGCACACACTAAATGCACTTTTCCTAAATCATTTTTTGCACACAGTTTAAATGCAAATGCAAATGCATGTATTTGTTTTTCGTTCCCTTAATGTGAGGAATGCCAAAAAAAGAGAACTAAGTATAGATCTGAACTATTTTCTTCAAAGCGACAATTCAATAATTTCTTTTCAAAATAGAAAGTAAGACTAAACGACACTTTTCAATTTTGAATAGAAAATGATTTCGACACTTCAAATAACAATAAATAAAATCAAATACAAAACAAAAAGTTCAATCGACTATCTAGAGAAGGAAAACTTTACGACGCTTCTCTTTTTTGATGAAACGACAATTCGATTTAAGCAACTTTTTGACAATAGATTGTAAATGATGGACAAATACATAAAAACATTTACTAATCCTTATCAATAGAGGCTGAACTATGTAAAGCAAGGAGGCTTCAATAATGAGATATTGTTCATAAGCAGCAAAACAATCAAACAGAGCTGAAAACAAGGACAAAAAACCCCAAATTTCAAGGAGAGAAATAGGATTACTCAGTCATCACACCTGTGCTTCACAGAAATAGGGATGCATCTCACCTGCTACACACGGGAAGTGTGATGCATACTAGCTTCCAGTTAGAGACAGTGCAATGGGCCAGGGAGTGCAACTAAGATGGGTTTTGGCTCAAATTTACGGCTGATTTCAGTGGATTAAGCTAAGCTATTATGGATAGTAAAGAGCAAAGTACAAGGGTATGATCTTGGGAGGTTAATGAGCTACCACAAGGGCATCTAGGATGCTTGTAAGTCAGATGTTCATTTCATAAACTAAACCAGAGATTGACTAAAGCAGCATTCATCTACTTTGCAATTGCATACCAAAAGCAGTTCGAAGGCTATCTGGCTAACTTCAAGCTCTGTCTATAGTTTATAAAGCAAACAACAACAACAAACAAACAAAATATTCGCTCCCCAACGGAGTTGCCATTTTGTTTCCGGGAAAACTAGTGTCTTTTTTATCTGCTAGTCCCACTAGGATTAGCAACTATCTTAGAAACAAACAATCAAAGCAATTTGTGATTTCCTCTATGTATTATAGATAAGAGAGAAGAAAAGGGACCAACCTAGATCTTCTGCTTGACTCCTTGCCTAATTTCTCTCCTCCTTTACAGAGCTTGCAACTCTTCTCCTACTTGTCCCACTTAGAGAATACCTGTAGAAATGAAGTAACATAACACCATCAAAGCATCTCGATCTATGATATCATAAGAATTGCAGAATCAAAAATACAATGAGCATACACTGGCATTTACAAATAATAACATTCACAAATACATGATTGTATGGAGGAAAACTCAAAGAACTTTATTAATAATAGAAGAGAGGATTACAACCCAACTGTCTGATCCAGCATTATTCTCCCAGCATCAAATCCCTCTTCACCTCATGAAAAGCAAGATCACCCAACAATACAATGTTCCCTCTCAAAGACAAACTATCAACACTTCCTTACAAATTACAAAATTCGAGCCTCCAAATCTCTCAGATGAGGGATCCATTTATAGATGTCTGCAAGGGTGTGAGTCATCTCTAGATTTTTGATTAGTGTCATTCCACTTGTAGTTCTTGGTTCCACTTGGAGATTTCTTGGATCTCTTACTCATCCCTGGGCGAATTAAGAGAGGCAAGTGTCATAGAAGAAGTTTCTAGAAGATTCCATGAGTATCCACTTAGCAAAATGTCTCAGACATTTGTCCATTCTCACTCATCACACCCCACAGAAGGCCTCTTCAGTATGCATCACACCTGGCTAGTGGAGGAGTTATTATGCATCACACCTTGATAGTGGAGCAGTCAGTATGGTCCAGTTTTGGCCAGTTCTGAGTGGTTTTTCAAGTGGAACTTTTGGGGAATGATGTAATCAGTTGACCATGATTCTTTAGGGCATGAAACAACACTTTTAGAGGTTAAAGAGCCCTTGGTTTATTGACATATAAGATTGGGGTTACAATGCCCAAATATGTCTATAACATCTAGTTTTTGTATTCTGGCATAAATATATAGCTATGCCTTAGATGACCATTGCTCACAAAAATCCTCCAAATGGTGAAACACACATACACACAAAAAGAAGAAAAATGCACTCAAAAAGTGTTGTTCTTTAGATGGAATAGATGTTGTTTCTTTAGAGGGACAGCAAAAGAATATTTGCACACAAAAACCGCAAGCAAAAGGAAAAAAACATACTCGAAACTGTTGTTCCTTGAGATGAACAGCATCTAAAGCAAGCGCAAAAAAAGGATGTGGAAATGATGTTCCTTTGGAAAGGAACAACACAAAATGAAAGTGTTGTTCCTTCGAAAAGGAACAACAGAAAAATGGAAGTGTTCTTCCTTCGGAAAGGAATAGCAGAAAAACAAAAGTGTCGTTCCTTCGGAAAGGAACAACAAAAAAACGAAAGTGTTGTTCCTTCGGAAAGGAACAGCATAAAATGAAAGTGTTGTTCCTTTGAAAAGGAACAAAAAAAATGTGGATTTGTTGTTCCTTCGGAAAGGAACAACAAAAAACAAAAGTGTTGTTCCTTTCAAAAAAATGAAAGTGTTGTTCATTTGGAAAGGAACAGTAAAACGTGAAAGTGTTGTTCCTTCGAAATGGAACAAAAAAATACGAAAGCATTGTTCCTTTGGAAAGGAACAACAAAACGACAAAAATATTGTTCCTTCGGAAAGGAACAACAAAATGCAAAAAGTGTTGTTCCTTCGAAAAGGAATAGCAAAGTGGTGAAAGTGTTGTTCCTTCGGAAAGGAACAATAAAATGTAAAAAAAAATGCAAAAATGCAGAAATCTGTACAGAAAGTAATTTACATAAACAGAACAGAAAAAGTTATGTACAAATTTTAAAATCAATCAAATTACTTAGTGAACCAAAGGCGAGGAATAGTTCTCTTCCTCAGCCAGAATCTGCATGTCAGAATCTTCCTGGAGTTGCTGGTAGAAGGATTCCCGAGTAAGTGATTTGTGGTATAATCAAACTCGGTGGCCATTTGCTTTAAAGGTATGTCTAGATCTGTCAATAGTAGTCAAAGTAATAGTTCCATTTTCATGCACTTTCTGGATTTCATATGGTCCCAGCTAGCGAGTCTGAAATTTTCCCAGAAAATCCTAAACCCTGGAATTGTATAGCAGTGCCCAATCTCCTTCGTAGAAGATTTTCTTTTTGATCAGGGTGTCGTGCCATTTTGCTCTCTGTTGTTGGATTAATGCAGTATGTTGAAGAGTCGAGAGCCTAATTTCATCTACCTCGTTGATTTGTTGTAGTCTATTAATCTGGGCCTCATTTAAATCTAGACCAACCTCCTATGTTGTTCTCAACATTTGTATTTCAAACTCTATTGGAAAGATGGGTTCCTTTCCAAATACTAGCTGATATGGTGAATAACCAGTGGTGTTTCTCCACATTGTTCGGTATGCCCACAAGGCTTCTGGAAATCTTGTAGCCCAATCGTTTTTGTGTGATGCAATGGTTTTTGTTAATATTGCTTCTATCACTTTATTCGTGCTCTCTACTGGCCATTTGCCCGTGGGTGGTATAGAGTGGTAATCTTGTGCTGAATATGATAGTTTTTTAATGTTGTAGCAATTTTATTACCTGCAAACTGTGGTCCTCCATCTATGATTATGTCTCTTGGGAGGCCATATCTCACAAATATCTAGAACATGAAATGAATGACAGAGTCCTTTGTAGCTCTTGGAAGTGCCTCTACTTCAACCCATTTGGTAACATACTCAGTTGCTACCAGAATATATGTTTTCTGGTTTGATGATTGGTTGATTAGACCAACAAAATCGAGTTCCCAATGCTCAAATGGTTCAATTACTAACTGTGGGTTCAAAGGCATTTCATCAAACTATCTAGGGCGTCCTGCTCTTTGGAAACTATCACAGGCTTGAACAAATTTCTTTGTGTCTTTGAAGATTGTGGGCCAGTAATACCCTGTTTGCAGAACTTTGTGACCAGTTCTTCAATTTGCAAAATGTCCACCACATGGTCCGTCATGACAAGCTTTCAGAATGTCAAATATTTCATCTTCACAGATGCATCTTGTAATGTGCATATCTGCCCTTGTATGAAATAGGTAGCCCCCAATCCAAGAAAATCGGGTACTACATTGAACAATTGGTTTTTGTTCATTGGGGGGTCCGATGCTTTGGTAATTTTCCTACTGCTAAATAATTTGCAACGTCAGCATACCAAGGTGTCTTGACAGTAACAACGAATAAATGTTCATCTAGAAATCGATCTTCGACCGTCGCTGCATCCACTGGCTTTGGCATTCGTGAGAGAAAATCAGCTACAGGATTCTCTTTCCCAGGTCGATCTCTTTTATTGTGATGTCGAATTCCTACAATAAAATCAACCATTTTGTTACTCTACCATTTGTAATTGGTTTATTTTCTAAATATTTTATGGTAGAGTGATCTGTATATAAAACAACGGGATATCCAGTGATATAATGTCTAAATTTATTCACAGCATGTATTACAACTCAAAATTATTTTTCAGTAACAGTATAGTTTAGCTCAACAGGAGACAAATTCTTGCTAATATAATAGATTGCATATGGTTTTTTGTCTTCTTGCTGCCCAAGGACTGCTCCAATAGTTGTGTCCGAAGCATCTGATGAAATTTGAAATGGCAGGTCCCAATTTGAGCCTCTGAGCACTGGGGCTGTTGACACAAGCTTTTTCAGATCCTCAAAAGCACGGTCGCATTTATCTGTCCAAACAAAATCAACATTCCCTGTTAGTGCGTATAGAGGTGCAGCTATTTGGGAAAAATGTTCTATAAATCTCCTATAATAACTAGAAAATCCAAGAAAACTATGTACCTCTATTTGTGTTGTAGGAGTAGGTATTAACAAAATTATTTGAATTTTGGTCGGATCTACTTGTATTCCAGCCGCTGAGATATAATGACCTAGGATGAGTCCTTCAGTCATCATCATATAGCACTTTTCATGGTTCAAGCAGAGCCTGGTGGCGATACATCATTGCAGCACCTTTTCTAATGTGTCTAGTGTTGGGTCAAAATCATATCCGTATGGTGTGAAATCATCCATGTATACTTTGATCCCTTCATTTATTAAATCTGAAAAGATGCTACGGATGGCCCTTTGAAATGTGGCAGGGACATTGCATAAGCCAAAGGGTAGGACTCTGTAGGCAAACGTTCCCCAAGGACAGGTAAAAGTAGTTTTGTCCTGGTCTTCAGGGGTAATTTGAATCTAATTGTACCCACTGAAGCCATCCAAGAAAGAAAAGAATTTCTTTCTTGCTAAGGTATCTAATACATGGTCAATGAATGGAAGGGGAAAGTGGTCTTTCTGGGTTGCTTTGTTTAATTCTCTATAATCTACACAAATCCTCCACTTTCCATTCTTCTTTGGCACTATTACTAGTGGAGAGACCCATTTTCTATCGAAGATCAGATAAATAAAGTTTACATCCAAAAGTTTTTGTAATTCAACTTTCACAATATCTTTCAGGTGAGGGTTAAGTCTCTGTTGGGGTTGGCAAACAAGTCTCCCATCCTTTTTCTGTATAAATGTGGTGTGTACATAGTTGGGGATCGATTCCCTTCATGTCCGGATAATCCCATGCAAAAACTTCCTTGTATTTTCTCAGTAGTTGGACCAGTTTCTCTTCTTGTTCAGGAGTCAGGTTATTATTGATGTTTAGGTTTTTCCTAGCTCAATCTCTATAGTTTTTCTATTTGAAACAGAGGTGGTGGGTATTGTCTGATCATGAGTGTCTTTAAGAGGATCTTCTTCTAGTTCATTATCAAATGCTACGTCTATTATGTGACATTTTATGTGAGATCCGGATTCAGCTTGGTTAATGAAGTTGTTAATAACATCAGCCTCTGTTTGATCTTTAAAATCGAGGGCATCTTCTATGGTTAATGGGGATATAATGTTTTCGGTGAGGTATGATACAGGATGTTTGTTAGTTTTTATTATTGTTACACTTGGCTGGGTTGGGGGGTATAGGGCTAGATTCTTGATGTTACTCCCTCTAGTTATGGTCATACTACCTTGTCGGCAGCCAATGTAAGCATCAGCAGTCGCAAGCCAAGGTCTGCCTAAAATTAACAGATGTCCATTGAGTAGGTTTTTGGGGTTTATTATTAGAAATTTGGCAAGATATTCCCAGGAATCAATGGATACCATGACATCATGTAGTGTACCTTCTGGCCTAATCATTGATCAGTCAACCAGTTCTAATAATGTGGAGGTTGGTTCTATTGATGTAATGCCCAGTTTTTGACAGGTGGTGGTTGTTAAAATATTAATTGCAACCCCTAAATCAACTAAGGCATTTGAAAAGGTTTGTCCGTTGATTTGCACTGTCACTATTGGATTTCCTGGGTCCTCATATTTGACAAGTGCCTCTCTTCCTGATAATAGATGAGATAGGGTGCCAACTACTTGGACTGTTGAGTTATTTGTTATTCTCCTCCTTGGTTTTTTTATACATAGCTCTTTGATGGTCTTTGCATATATTGGGATATCTTGGATAGCTTTGAGGAGTGGGATTTTTATGTACAAATTCTTTAGTTCTCCCAAAAAATCAAAGTCAAGATGTTCTATAGGGCGTGGTATGATTAATCATTCTGGGAATGGGGGAGAAGATGTGGTTGCTTGGTGATGAGTCTATTGTCTGACCACATCTTCTTCTTGTGATGGTTGTTCTGTGGGTAACTGATTTTCAACTTGAACATTTTAATCTCCCTCAATTTCTATAATGCACCCAGAACTTAATTGAAGGTCATTGCACTCCCTTAGATCGGTTTCTAGTTCTGATGTTTCAATTATTTGAACAGATTGAACCAATCTGTTATTTGGGTTTGGGTTGGGTTGGGTTGGGAGTTGCGGTCTTAAGTTGGACTGGGGATTTTGTTGTAGTGCTAGCAATGTAGGTTGAGGGAGCGGAATGGTTCCTACTAGCTGATTCATCGGTCTTTGCCAGTTTGTCTGCCAGGCTTGACTCTGCGAAGTGGGAGGGGACCATTGCGTTGGATATGTATTGTTTTACCAATATGGTGGAGCGTAGGGAAAATTTGGCCAATTAGATTGGCTTGCTTGATTTGGCCATGGTGATGATGAAGGAAATGGTTGTGGTGACCAATTTGAGAAGGGAGGTTGATTTTTCCACATTGTATTATATTGCTGAGCATGATATTGCGAAGGATGGAAAGAAGAAGATGGATCGAGGAACATACTTGATCGTCACGGCTACCATTGATGGCGCTGATTAAGTAGGTACACTGGTTCTAGTTCTTCTTCCGCTTCTTTGTATACTGCTTTCAAACAAGGAAGTGAGGGGCAGCTCTCCGTAGAGTGGTCTTTTGGACAAATAGCGCAGACTTGAACTGCCTCTAGTGGGCACTCTTTGTGGTTGTGTTTATTTCTGCATCTGGGAGATAATATTGCCAGATTTTGCTCTTATTCTACTTGTTTTTGTTTTGCTTGCATAATATTGAATTGCGTTGTTAAAGTCCCCAATATGTCAGTTTTGAAATTCTCTAGTAAATTTTTTATTTCTGCGCGAGTTACTCCTTCTCTAGAGATCTTGTTGTCCCTTGTAAACCTATCATGTTTCGCTATTTTTAGCCTTGTGTTGCCTCGTGAGCTTTTGATACATAAATCAATGATGTTATAAAAATCTTCTTGATAGATGTCTCCTTTTTCCCATAATATTCAGTGTTTCAATCCATTGCTCCTTCATACCTTTAATTAATGTTGTTTTTAATACATTGTCAGGTAAGGGTAATGATGCATAAGGAGATCTTTGAAGATTATACTGAAAACGTTCAACATATTCTTCTAGTGTCTCATTAGGTCTAGCTACCATCTGAAATATTTCATCCTTTAACTCTTTAGACCTACAATAATCCTAATATTTCTTTAGGAAGGCACCTTTCATCTGATCCCAGTCATTTATAACACCTCCACCTAACCCCATAAACCATCGTAAAGCAACTCCTTTTAATGTAGAGGGAAATAGTTTCAGCTTTTTGGGATCAGTGGTATAGTCATATCCCCTGCACAGCACATTGAATTCAAACAAAAATGCTTCTGGGTCTTCCGATGTTAGGCCATGGAATGTAGGGATATGTTGGAGAGGAATTTCCTTCATAGGTGCATTAACTGCAGTATCTACAATGGGATATTGTAGTGTGGAGGTTTGGAGGGTTTGCTGGTTCTAGGCCATTTGGTCAAATATATGCCAATAACCCTCTGGGATTTCTAGGAGGATATTCCTAGGCTTGTTAGACGGAGCAGGAATGACCTTAACAGGAATGGCCTTAACAGCACTTCCTTTGTCTGGGATGATGAGAGCTCCTAATGTCTTGGGGATTTTAGCTCTTGAGGTTCTTCGTTCTGGATGATTTTTATAGCACTTCCCTTATCTCGGCCGCTTAATGGCTGAATTATTTCAAGAGGAGATCTTGGTTCTTCAGTTTCCCCTGTTTCTCCTCTTCCCTCACAGATATTACTAAGGTTCCCTTCTTGCAATGATTTTGGGCTAGAATTCTCAATTTCTTGAAAATATTGCTCCTCAGTTTGGTTGTGCACCTCAACAAAGGCTATAGATGGTGATCTTGTGGCCTGAAGGGAACTAGTAGGTTGTCTAGAAGCAGCTTTTCTAGGTCCTACTGAAGGCTGAGATTCTGCTTTTTAAAGGATTTCGTCTATAAAGGTCAATCGGCCAAGGGTTCGGCCCCTTAGCTTTATCAGGCTTGGGTAGTGGTTTAAGATTCTTTTCATGCTTTTTCTACTTAGTCATGCACACAAATCAAATGTTGATTTCTACCCAAAATAAAAACAAATCTACAGGAAAGTGGGCAAGAAAGCAGGGTTGTTACATGCTCCGTACGTAGGTTCTTACCTTCCATTTTTAAAACTCAATTCTCTCCTAGCAGGTACTTACACTACTCTCAAAAGAAACAAATGGCTACACTCTTCCCCGGAAACGGTGCCAAAATGTTGAGCAGTAAAAAGGGTCTTTTTAACCTCTATTTACCCTACATTAATTATCAATCCAGGTATGATTTGTTATCTCAAGAGTGTACTCAGTCTGAGGCAGTCACTTGTCAAGAGTAATGCTAGTAGTATAGTGCTTTTTACAGAAGTAAATAAATGTTGGAAAAAAACTCTAAATGTAATGGCAAGAAATTGAAATGCTTTGTAACTAAATTATTCATTTAAGAAACTACAGCACTCATCAGTCAAGGATGCAGTAATGATAACTCTTTCCTTTGTAAACTGATGCAAATGAAAAGCAATCAAAGAGAAGATCTCCAATCTGGGAACTAGACAGCAATAGTCAATGTTCACTACAGTTGCAGATCATTCTGTTCACACCAAAGCAATTACTCGAAATGATAATTTGATTAGCAGAAAAGGGAACAGCAACTAATCTATTGAAAAGATCGAACAGCAAAGCTTTAACTTACAGGAATGAATTAAGCAGCAATCGTAATTTAAAGGAATTGAGCAGCAATCTTTAACTAGTGAATGAATTGAATAACAAACCAAGAATGGAACAGCAAACTTCAGTAAGTCTACAAAATATTGAGCAGCGAACTAAATCAAATGTAAATACACAGCGAACTAAATCAAATGTTAACACACAGCGAATCTATAATGATGGAATCAGTACTCTGAGTTTAGCATAATAAATATTAACCACTGTTATAAAGGAAAAACAATTGCAGTTGCAATGGAACGGCAATCCAAATGAACAGCAATCACAATTAGAGGTAAATCGTAGCTAAATGAACAACAATACCGTTCTGTAAATGAACAGCAATGGTACTCTGTAAACAAACAGTAATGTCAATCTATAAAGGAATAGAAATGTTACATAGTAATGTCAATCTGTAAAGGAACAACAATGCGATATGATTTCAGAATGAATAGCATAACATTTTAGTTATAAATGATAACCTTACTATTCAAATACGAATTAAATATAACAGAGCTAGTAAATGAAATTTCAAGGAACGACAGATTACTAAATGAAGCAAGTAAAAGAAATCAAACCACAAACAACTTGTAATCAGAAAATAATGGTACAGAAAGCAAGTGATCCACTAGGGCCGGGTCCTTAGCCACCAGGGACGCACTGTTGCAGTTACTCCAGAATCAAAGACAAAACAGCAACAAAGTTTATGTATTAGTCATGAAAACAGAGTTGCAGTAATCGCTCTTTAAAGAGATTCGATGATCAAAGTTCAGTTTGCAACAAATAATTCTATAAAATAGCGATAATCCACCCCTTGGGCTAGCAACACTATCCCTTTTTATAGTGGCCAAGCAAAAATACCAAAGATACAAATATTCTTAAGGTAGTGATCCCTTAGGATCAAAGGATCCTGAGGGATTCGCCATATCGTTATCCTTCAGTTATCTCTTCATCCTCTTGCGCTGATATGGTGTTTCTTCTTCCTTTTCTTGGCTCATGCGCTCCGATCTAGATTGCCTTGTCTAGATGCGGTTCCCTGTCAAAGGGACAGCAATTGGTTTTGCCTTGTCCTTTCCTTTGAAATGGAAATCTTCCATTTTCTTCATTTTTTGCATAGAAAAAGGTAATAATTAGTCATTTTACGTTACTCACAAAGCTCTTTAACTTTATCATAATCCTTCATCATATGCCCATCTCATTGTTGAGCATCAAACCTGCACCTTCCTATACACCCTCTTAGCCTTCTTTCTCCACTCACTTCATTCACCCAGTTGTTAAATCATTGCATTATAGTCTACAAAGCACTGTTTATATGGTTTTCTGACTATACTTATGGCTGTTGTTTGGTTTACTTTTTTTGTTCATGCAGCTATGGAAACTTGTCAGATTCCGCAGCCAGCACAGGTTTCTGCAGCCAGCCCAGGATTCTGCAGCTATTTTGTTAAAAGCTGTGCTCTAGGTGTCCTATGAAGAAACGAGCTACATGGGCAAGCTCCAGGTGGCGGATACATGGAACGTGTCCCTTCAAATCGGCCAAATCATCCATGGGAGGCCACGTCAACCAAAGTCAAAGACAAGGCCAACCAAAGAGTTCAGCGGTGGCACGTCACTGTTTTGGGCACATGAATGATACGTGGCACAGTCCTCAGCTCACGAAGGCACCAACACACCTAGAGATCGTTCCTGAGACCTGAATCTAACAGCCAACCACTCCGAAGATTTAAGAAACATGATGACAGTTACACTAGATCTCAGCTGAAGGGATCTATGTGTCTTTAGCAACGCAGTTAATAGCGTAGAAGTTGTTAGTTATCTTTAGTATTTTGGCATTATAAATAACGCGTCGTTGAACGCTGTGAAAGAGCTTTTTGAGATGTATGAATTCTAAACTATTTATGTGATTCCGAACTGCTGGTTATCTTATCACCCCACTGTTTTATATGCTGTTGTTTTAATACATGAGAAGACTTTTCTGAGTTCAGCAGTGTGATTATTTGTTGATTGGCTGAAGTGGCAGAGGGCCCCTACACGCTGAAGCCTTGTAAAGTGTTCATTTAGTTTTATTATGTTCTTATTTTTATCATTAGCTTGTACATAATATACTGTTTGGTGCTTCTGCTGTTTATATTTTCACCTCTGTTTTCTTAGAACTGTAAACTGATCAGTGCTTTTCTGTAGGTTTTCTTAGGCAGCCCGGGCAATTTTTCATCTTTTTGATAACTTTTGGCATATGAGATCATCTTGTCCTTCCTGCTAACTTTCATTTTCTGAAGTTTAAATTCAACATTGTCCTTTTCAAGTTGTGATTTGCTTATTTGTTTTTCTTCTATTTTAGATATCATACTGTTCATCAATTTATGATTTCTTTATGTGGTCAAATGACTATATCAGCAAGAAATCAGAATATTACTAACTGTAGTGTGATTTAGTTGTCATATTGCTTACTCATGGTTGCTTTCCATAAAGTAGATTGAGCTGAATGGTAAAGGACTAGAAGAGTCAAGTAGTGTGATTAGTTCTTTTATGCAATTTACATTTAGATATCATATTGCTTGACATATTCATGATTACTTCCCCAAGGTAGATTGAGCTGAAGGGTAAACGATTTGAAGAATCCAAGTAGTGTGATTAGTTTCCTTTATGCAATTTACTTTCTTGCCAGTTAGATATCATATTGCTTAACTTGTTTATGATTACTTCCCACCAGGTAGATTGGAGCCAAAGGGCAAAGGATCTGAAAAGTTAAAGTAGTGTGAATTAGCTGCTTTGCTTTAAGTTTGAGTTGTTTTTCAAGTTTTTGCTTTCTTTTCATTTTCAGCAGCAAGGATACTGGGCCATTGCCATTAGTTCACCATTTGATGCATTTGTTTTCTCTTAAAGAATTGATTTCATTTTAGTTATTGTAAAGCTTTCTTTTGAGCACTTTCAAGTTTAGAAACCATCACCATCTACACTCCACACTTCACTTTTACCATCAC
>APFE030634845.1:228602-250652 GCA_000404065.3 Pinus taeda | reverse complement strand
AAACTATCCCACGAATCTAGTAGAGAACACAACAAACTGATGCACTTATCTTCATCTGAAATTTTAATATCAACAGATGCTAACTGACTTACCACAGTATTAAATGCGTTCATATGCTCTATCACCGAGTCTCCATCTTTCATTCTCAGGTTATACAAATTTTTCTGTAGGAACAATTTCGTCACCAGAGACTTAGATTGGTACAAAGTCCCTAACTTGTCCCACAAAGCCTTTGTTGTAGCTTCCCCTAATACATTAACAATATTGAATCTGAGACACATAATTTTATTGTGCTCTTTGCCTTCCGATCCAACTTCTTCCAGTATTCATCAAACACTCCTGTTGGTTTAGTACCCGGATCTACAGCGATCCACTGATCTTTATCCACCAAGAGATACTCCATATTGAGTTTCCTCAACTCAAAACTCTAACCATTAAATTTCTCGATCTCTATCTTTCCATTGCTCGCCATCTTCTTTCACCACTAGAATCGATCTCGCAGATCTCCCACTGAACATGCTCTACCACAGGCCCGAGTGAAACCCCTCAGCAACAAAGGCATCCCCTTGAAGCCAAAACTGCTTTGATACCAAATGTAGGTTTTAACCCCATACAGAAATTACCTGCATACGAATTCTAAAACATAGAAAATAAACAATGCGAGAGCATAAAACATAAAACACATTTACACACAGATTTTCCCTTGGATCCCAAAACCGGGACTACTAGCTTGATTTTTCATTATGTTTCTTTCAATGTTATAATACATATTTATACATGTTGAAGCATCTAATACCATGGACCGAAAACCATCGCGTCCAAAAGACATGTGTGAAAATCATGCACAAAACCATAGGTGGGTCTTCCCAACCTAACATAGGTTCCAAAACCAAAATTTTAAAGTGGGGTTACGGGTATGCCTCAAACCCCCTATGACCCCCCTCCCGCTACACAATCAATGCAACGAAAGGGGGGCGGAAACCCCCCAGTTAACTACGTGGCCTAGTCATGGAAAGAATATAGCACAACCCAACATTAATGGACTCTAAAAAGCCACAAATATGTGAATCCTGGTGGAGCAGTATGTGGAAGTTAAAAGATCCACCCAGGATAAGGCTCCTCATGTGGACAATTCTGAGGAACGAGATACCCATAGGACAAAACTTAAGCAAAATATCTTTCCATGGACCCTTCTGGTGTTGTCTATGCAAGTCTGATAATGAAATTTTTTATCATCTCTTCCTCATGTGCCTGGCTATAAAAGATATATGGGGTACTATATGCTCACACTTGCGCTCTCTCACCCATTGGCAAGGCTTGACAGTTCGAGAAGCATGGGGCTCTTGGTGGATTGTTGCCTCCCCAACAAAGGCTAGAAATATTCCTGTTCTCACCTATTGGGCTATTTGGATTGCCCGCAACTGATACATTTTTCAAAACTCTCCCCTCCATTGGTTTACTATCACAGCCCACATCCTATCAGATTACCAAGTCATTCCCGAGGAAGAAACAAATCCCACTCCTAGACATATTACCCTTGAAATCATAAATCACACACATCCTTGGGCTTACTTTGATGGCTTAGCACAGTATATTGGCTATGGGGGTGGTACCGTACTACACCTTTCGGAATGTCATTCCTTCAAAATACAAATGGGCCTGGGCAGGGGTACAAATAATTTTTCCGAACTTATGAGGGCCAAATATACCATACAATATGCATTGGAAAAACAATGCAGGAACTTACAATTATTTGGGGACTCAAAAATTGTGTGCAATAGGATAAACAAAACTACAAACTGCAATGCATATTCTATGAGTCATATTATGGATGAGATCCATCGACTCATCAATCTTCTTAACACCTTTGTTTATCATCATATATACAGGGAGCGAAACACAACTGTCGATCTCCTATCCAAGGAAGCAGTGCACATGCCTATAGGAACATGGATGATTCAGGAATAGAGGGACTGTACCTTCCATCAGCACTACCATAGACCTTATATAGACATTACAGATTAACTAGCACTGAAGGAGCCTGTCTATACTTTTGTTGTTTATATAATTTTTATTTATGCATAATGTTATCAGAGAGATATATGACATTTTAATTACTCTCTACGTAGAGATTTTTTGAAGCTACAGTCATAGTGCAGTGTCTCCCTACATGGATTACACCATGTTTTGATTCTACAAACTTGATAGGCTTTATGCCTCACATACAGCATATGATTTTGCATCTATAAAATGTAACTTTCTTTGCATAATGAAAATTACAACTTTTATAAAGGGAAAAAAATACAACATCCAATTCAGTTCTAAATGTCACACAAGTACTATACATCACATACATTATAATTTAGAGAACATAGGAGAAACTTAAGGTACATTAACAACCATTATTCCTGAACCTAGAAGGTAGGGTTTAAAAAAAAAATTAACTAAGCACAACACATAAATAAACTAACAGACACACCAATGTGGGTACTTATCTAAGAAATAAGAGACGATTGGGTATGAGCTCTCCACATTCAATCTAGCCATAGTCTTGGTGGTTCATAAGCTCAACCACTATGTCAACTCTGATCTGGGGGTCAACTCCAAGCTGGGACACCAACTCCAAAGGAAACACTCATAAAACTAAGATAAAAGCTTGTTCAGGGCACGAACCCCAGCAACATCAGTCACTAGCTAGAGGCTCATGTCCCCCTGACTTCCACCCGAGTGGTGCAACCTGAATCTATTGGTGGTTCCCACCTTCCAAGGTGACTTACAATTGACCAAGATGGTTTCATCCCATAGATACAAGAGTTGTATTGTTGTCCGAGCATGTAAGAACCAACAACTAAACCGAATTAGCTCCATAGTTAGTGCCAAAGCCCCACCAGGACTTCACTGGATATCACTAAACTAAGTTCACCAACCATAACTCCATCACAACCAAGCCTTAAATAGGGCCATCAAACCCCTGGAGCACCAAACTCCCCGAAGCCAGCATAGGGGCTCACATCATAATTATGATGCATCTCAGTGGTACGATTAACTGAATAACCACACCTCAGCTAGTCTTAGAGTCCATCCCATAACTCATTGACAAATAAGTAACCAACTGAATGATTAATTAATTCCATAATCATCAAATACAAACTACAATTGTTTATATATGCATGGCCCTAACTTTCCATGTGGCACCCTCTGGAACGCATGTGGACCCTAGGTGCACATTCAACAAAAATACACAACCATTGCCTTTTTCCCTTGATTTGTATCCCCCATACTCTTTTCGTGGAGTGGGCTCCACAGTTAGTCACATTTTACTATATCATATTATGTACAAATTTACAATATCAAGCATGATGACCCCAAAAACATGACTAAAATAACTACAAGAGCATGCCGGCTACATAAAAAGACATCTGACTCACCAACCTAAGCGTTAAAATTATCTGGCTTAACATCCTACTATCGAAGTTAGATATATTTACATTATCAAAATAGTTGGGGGTTATTACATTATGTGATTTAGTGTGGTCTGATAATTGACTTCAAGAGATTCCTAGTTTTGGAAATTCAGGAGTGGAACTTGGCAAATTGATTTAGGAACTACACCTTATGAAGGTTAAGAGACAAATTGATGGAAATTAATCTATAGGATTTCAAAACTATTAGGGAAGTTGATGAATAATTTACTAGACAAAGATCCTCGATTAAGACAAGTACTTTTTAAGAGAGGGAATTTGAGATATTAACTCCTCCTTGTCTTATGGTTAATATTTGATATTCCTCATCATAAAATTTATTAGTTATTGTAATCTCTATGTGACTTGCTTGGTTAGGAAGTTGTTAATTACCTCCTAGTTTTAGGTGTGGTTGAGATATTATCTCAACTAACTAGATTATCTAGCTAAGATAATCAATCTATCTTAACACATAATTTTTTGTATAAATATGTGATATTGCGTGTAATAATAATAATATATGAAATATATTTTTAGGTGTACAATTATTTTAAATTGGTATCAAAGCTAATATCTCTTGGTGTAACTCCCTCATGGGAAAACCCATGTTTATGAGAAAAGTGTGAGATTATACTATTTAGGTGCAGGTTAGATTAATGTAGGTGTGAAGAGTTTCGTGTATGTTTGCGATGAGTTTGCACAAATTTGGAGATATGGATGTGGTCACTAGCTTAGCCACTAACGATCCATAACAACTTTGCATGAGAGGCATGTAAATGGGAAACTAGACATTATTGTGATCAAATCCTACATGGTGGATGTGCCACACGAGAATACAAATGAAGACAACTACCTATTCATATAGACAAATTTCAAATGCAATATTCAGTCCTTGGATCACATCTCATAGCATCTTAGCATGCATCACCAAGGATAGGATAGACTCTATGTTAGAAAATGTAGCAAGAAAGGCTAAATTTGACTTGTGCCTTAGTCAAATTTAGTAATTTGATTTTCCACATTAGTAGGATGACTTGGATGGTAATTAAATTGTGTTACATTTCCTTGTCAACTAGTTTACTCAGTAAATTCTAATTACATGCTAGAAGTAGAGTTTTGCATGTAGTGATTGTTGAAATTTAGCAATCTAGTTAAGTTATTTTCAGTTTCAATCAGTTAACTGAGCTCAAGAAACTAGTTGAGTGAGTTGAAGGTTAGTTGAGTAGTATAACTATTGTTAACTCAATGATCTCTTAGTTAAACTAGTCAATCAATTAAAAATAGCCCATACATGCATGGGATTTGAATTTCCTAGCTAGAGTGGAGGAAAAGGCACATTGTAATTAACAATTGTATACTAGTTGAGTGTACAAGCATGGCAGTTAAGTAGGTGAATCATTCCTTGGGAATCACACAAGAAAATAGGATACATTCCTATATTTTAGGAGATAATATCCTCCAAGATTGCACAAGGAAATAGGAGGAAGTTGGGGCCTTGTACTGGCTAAGTGTTGACCGAGCAGGACAATCAACAAGAGAATAGGTTTACGGTACATGGTGTGCTTCAAATTCGAAGCAAGACATTGTAATATTTTTTCATTCTCATCTAATTAATAAAAATAAACAGAGGGATTTTCCGAGTTGTGTTCCCTTTTAAATCATTGTGTTCTTGTGGTGTTTTAATGGTTGCATGTCATTGCATGTGTTTCTAAATTGTGATTTCCATTCTGCGGAATACTAGAGGAAATTTATTATATCTTGTTTTCAGTTCGCATACATCAGCAGTAGAGAAATTCTATTAAATTCTACATGGTATCAGAGTAGAAATCACACTAGAAACCAGTTAATAGAGCGTTTCCTTCATCGATTTTGATTTGCAAATTCAGTGAAGAAATTTTCTTCTATGTGGGAAACTATCTTTCAATGGATTGAGATTGGAGTATGCCCTTGAGGGAACCTAACATTTCATATCTTGGAAGGATAGGATGGAAGTAGTGCTCAATGATAATGGCATGATAGAGTACACAAAAACTGACATTCAACAACTAGGATCATTTGATGCACAAGCACTTGCACGGTGGAATAAGGATACTGCAAAAGCCGGGAGGATCATCTTGGAGGGTGTAAGAGACCACATAGTCTCAAATTTACATGGCAAGGCGACTCCTTTTTCTATGTGGAAGATACTCACTGAGCTATTTGAAAATAGTAGTGATGCCAGGAAATTGGCATTAAGGGACAAGCTCATAAATATCTGCATGAAGAAAGGAGAAACCATTCCACATTAGCTCTCCAGGTTCACTCAGTGTCGAAATGAGCTTAGAGGAGTTGGATAAAATATTCCCTCTTCAGAACTAGTGAGCCTAGCTCACCGAGGCCTTCCAAAATCCTGGCATAACTACCGGGACTTTGTAAATGAAAGGGACAAACTACCAAGTTGGGAGAGACTTTGGTCCGATGTGGTGCATGAAGAAATCTAGAGGAACACTAGAGATGGAGTAACATCCAAATCTGAGGAGGAAGAGAATGTTTCCTTGGTTGGGAAGGGCAAGAAAGGTAAGGGAAAGAAGTCCTAAAGTAAAATATAAACCATATAGAAAAATGGCAAGAAGAACGACTTGAGAAAGATAAAATTTCTTCACTGCCATGAATTCAAGCACTATGTAGCAAAGTGTCCGCACAAGAATTCTAGCAATAAGCCTTTAGGAGAGGAAAGAGGTGAAGCAATTGCCTCAAAATTCAAATTAGACTTCACATTGATTGCATGCATGGATAAGACTATGATGGGGAGTGCGTGGTATATATATTCAGGTATCCTGTTCCATATGATAGGATCCAAATAATTTTTCAGTAGCTTAGAGGAGAAGGATCTTCAGATGCACATAGAACTTGGGGATGATGGGTGGTATAGTATAAAAGGAATTGGTACTATAAACTTTAAGAGGGAGTCAAGATGCCATCTTTGTCTAAAATATGTCATGTATGTATCTGGGACAGAGAAGAACTTGATCTATGTAGCTGTATTGGAGGATTGTGGCTATGATGGTTTCAATAAGGGGAAATCCTTTCTCATACATATAGGTACTGGGAAAGTGAAACAAATTGGAGTTCAAGCGAAGAATCTCTAAAAACTTGAGGTGGAAGCTTACACTGTAATGAGTAGCAAGCAAAGAGAAGTGCAAAGTCAGGATGTTGGAGAACTGTGGCATAGGTGCATGGGACACTTATACCATGGAGCCTTAAAAATCATGTAGCATATTACCATCAGTCTCCTGAAATGTACCCTTGACCAACATGATGTCTGCAAGGGAGGCATATTGGATAAGTATGTCAAATCCACCTTCCAGGGCCAAGATAAAATAGTTGCAGCAATCTTGGAGTGAGTCCACTCTAATGTATGTGGACAATTTTTTACAGCCTTTACATCAAAACATAGGAATTATGTGACTTTTGTTGATGACTTTTATAGAAAGTTTTGGATCTTCTTCATGTGGAATAAGGATGAATTTTTCTCAAAACTTGTTGGATTCAAATCATTGGTTGAAAAGGAGACTGGTCATAAATTGAAATCCTTGAGAAGTGATAATGGAGGATAATAAGTTTCTAGCACCTTCAAGGACTTTTGCGCCAATAAGGTATTATAAGAGAACTGATAGAAACTCATAACCCACAAAAAAATGGTGTGGTTGAAAGGAAGAACAAAATCATAGTGGTGGAAGCAAGAGCCATGCTGCATGATTAGGGGTTTCCATTGCATCTATCGGTAGAAGCATGTAACACCACAATTTATTTGCATAACAGGATCCTTCATAGAATACTTGGTATGATCACACTTGAAGAAGATTTCTATGGGAGGAATCTAGATGTATCTCATTTCAAAAATTTTGGAGCTTCTATGTATTGTCATGTATTGAAGGATAATAGGAAAAAATTACAGTTGAGATGGGGATCTTTGTAGGATACACAGAGACTCTTCATAACTATAGGGTGTATTTTTCCTCACTCGGGGTGATAGTGGTGAGGGGAAATGTAAAATTTGATGAGGAGAAGGCTATGAGATGCTCTCTAGAGTGAGAGCTGAGTATCCCACCATAGGAGGAGATTTTAGTTCCTAAGGAGGATCTTCAGAGAGACCTTCATGATGTTGTGGAGAAGCCACATGCATAGGATCATATAGGAGGATGAGTGGAGGCAAACACTCAACCATAATATTCTAGAGAGGGGAGGAAGAGAACCAGAGAAACTAACAGATTCATACATGATACACATAATCATGTGGTAGCTCCTACATCTCAGTGCATTCAGAGGAGGTCACCAGACTTGTACACTGGCTATATGGATCTCATGACAGAACACATTGAGACATAACCTTCTTCATTTGAGGAAGTAGTTTATCAACCAATGTGGGTAGATGCCATGATGGAGGAGTATGACCCCATCATGAAGAACAATGTATGGGAGGTGGTGCCGAGGCTAGAGAAAAATTCAATGGTTTCTTCCAGATGGATCTACAATTGAAGCATGTAGTTGATGGGGGAATAGAGTAGTCCAAATTTGTGGCCAAATTATTCTCTCATGTAGAGGGAGTGGACTATGAGGAAACATTTCTCCTTGTGGAAAAATATTCCTCAGTCAGAACTGCTCTAGTGTTAGCTACACAAATGGGATGGAAGATACACAAGATGGATGTGAAGACTGACTTTCTCAATGGTGTTGATGAGGAATAAATTTAAATAGAGTAGCTAGAGAGATTTGATACATATGACAGGGAGACACATGTGTGTAGACTCAATAGAGCCCTTTATGGTCTCAAGCAGGTGCCCCGATCCTGGTATACTTAGATTGACACATATCTTAGTGGATTGGGCTTCACCAAAAGTGAACCAGATGCCAATTTCTATCACATTGTGGTATATCGCAAGTTGATTATCTTGGTATTGTATGTTAATTACTTGACACTTGCAGGGGATGAGTAGTTGATACACTCTTGTAAGGAGGACCTTACAAGAGAATTCAAGATGGAAGAAATCAGCTTGATGCATTAATTCCTTGGGTTGAAAGTATGAAAGTGTGATGGTGAGTTTTTCATGAGTCAGGGGAAGTATTCCTCTAAAATACTTTAGATATTTCACATGGAGGACTACAACCCTATGCACAAAACCCTAGCTGCAAACTACAGGAAGGAGCATGGCTCTTTAGGAGAGGTAGTAGCTGCTACCATCTACAAACAACTTATGGGATCCTTGATGTATGTGGTGAGCACAAATCTTGACATATGTTATGCATTTAATCAATTGAGTCAAGCCATAGTGAAGCCTACCAAGTTGTATTGGAAGGAAACAAAGCATGTGTTGAGGTACCTCAAAGACATAACTGTGTATGGGTTATAGTATAGGATGATAGAGGGAGTGAAAATATAAGGCTTCACTGATGCAGATTGGGTAGGGAGTCCATCAGATAGGAAAATTACTTTATCTTCAATCTTTAGTGTGGGTCTACAACTATTTCCTAGTATGGCAAGAACAAAGGTTTGTGGCACTCAACTCGGTAGAGGTTGAATACATGGTTGCAAGTCAAGCAACATGTGAGGCCATATGGATGAGAAAACTACTTGTGGGTCTTTTAAGTTTGTAGATGGACCCAACTGTGATTTATTATGATAATCAGAGTTGTATTAAACTCTATAAGAATCCAATATTTCATGAAAGGGTTAAGTACATTGATATGAGGAACTATCACTTGCGGGATTGTGTGCAGAGGCGAATTATGGTACTACAGTACATTCCAACTGAGGAGTAGGATGTAGATTGTTAGTGTGAAATTTCTTGGAAAGTGTACCAAAAACACTTCACTTAAGTCACTAGGTGATAAGTGACCCTAACAACAAGTTTATGGCTACTTGTGATTCAGATCTGCAATTAAAATGGAAAAACTTGCAAAAAAAGTATAGACGATACAAAATAAAAAGTGGAAGTAAAGATATCCAATGAAATAATCCAAATGGAAAGACTTTAATTGAATAAATTATTTATTAAAAACACATGGTGAAGGAGATATACAAAAGGGTATGTAAGTCCCCCTTCGTGGGATAGGTCTTTTGTTGTCCTTGATGCTTAAGAAAACGATCTTCTCTCTCGATATGTGAAAAGCCTAGACAAGATATGGAGAACTGAAATGGGAGCTCAAAAGAAAAAATACGCTAATGGTGACGATGAATATGATCATGGTGAAGAATGAATGGAAAGACCTCCTATTTATAACATAGTATTGAGTTAATCTCGAAAATGTAGAATAATAAAATAATATTAACCAAAAAAAGATCTAACTTCTTGGAATGCTTTATTTTATTTATTGGAGAGGGAAACAACATCTAAAATGGTTAAATATCTTTAGTTAGAAATAATTAAAAAATAAAATGATTTATTAGTTATTTCACGAGAATCAAGAATGGTGTGAAATTTAAACAATTATTAAATAATGATTTAAAAATTATTCCTAAGGGATTTAGTCAAAAAATGTGACAAGGAATAATTATTTAAATAATGATTTAATAATTATTCCTAGAGAAAATTAAATAAATAATGATTTATCTATTAAAAAAAAAAAAAACTTGGTAGGACTCTCCCATTTTCGATTTTACATGACCATTATTCACCCCACAATGGAGGGAGGGTAGTACAAGATTCAAACCCAAGATCTCTAGTTCAATGAGACTTCAGCCATCGTCACTTGAGCTACCCCGGGTAGAGAAATAATGATTTATCTAATTATTCTCATGGGATTTTTTATTTGAATTGGAAAATAATTTAGTAAAAGTGGTTTACTAAATTATTTTCCACAATGAAAGTGTGATTTTACTATGGTAAAATTAATCCTACATGTTTTATTTTGATCCACCTAGTTAGAAATGGCTAGGTGATCATTTTTTGGTGATAACAGATTTCCCCTACACACATGAGTTTTAGGAGAAAATCGTATGACTGAAATATGTTTTAGGTTACACTTCCACGAGACAACAAAAGGGGAGTGAAAGAGAAAGAGAAAGAAGTGAAGTAATACAAGGACAGACAAAAATTAAGGGGCAATACCTACTAAACTGATAAAAGTCTCCTTTTATGTGGGAGTACATGATCTCAAATGAGGTAGGGGAGGCATACCCATACCCACCAAGATAACTGCATACAAAGAATAATGATGAGCCCAATAATGTGGGATTGAGCTATAAAGTACATGATATATGATACATTGGTATCAATGGGCTAGAAAGTAATACAATGGATCCCATATACATAATGCGTTGTGAAAAACATAGGTCAGGAATAAATACAATAACATCTGAGTACATGAGACATAATTTCCCTCAAGATGACATGGTGAGGAGGATCACAACCAAAGAAGCTTTGCTGGACAGGAAAGGGTTATGAATATCTCAATTGATCATCTAAACGATACATGCTTGTTGTGGGCACTGCAAGTGGCAGAAACTGGACCCATAATATCTCTGGAACTGCATCTAAGGATGGATCAACATCTATGGTCATACGACCATGTGGGAGGCGACCTAAAGGGTAAGTCCCTCATGAGGTCTCGAACATCTCACACACACCCATGAATCACTAGGACAATCGTCTATATCACTGAATTGTCAAGTGTACAAATCTCAACCGTGTGATAAGGAGTTGGTGTCAAGCACGTGAGAAACAACCAAGTCAAAGGGAAATGATGATTCCATTTTCTTGATCTGAGGCACCAAACAACTATGGAAGCTGGAACCAAGGTACATCTCCCTCTAGACCACTCTTCTGGAATAAATGTTGAGGTTGATAGAATAGGGGTCGCCAAAGTTAAGACAATGAGGAATATTTAACAAAGGCACAATGGATCATAGTAGAGTGACTTATGGAATGAAACCGGGGATAATGATGGAAGGAAACAATATTGGTGGTTGAATGATGACTTCCCTTGTCAGATCATAATAAGTATGGTGGACCTGGTAGTGACTGACTCAATTCCGAAGGGGATGGTCAATGACTCAAATGGGTGTTTGACAAAGACTAAGCAGTAGAGCTAGAGGCCAAATATGAAAAATGGGATGCATGTGAAACAATGATGTACGAAACACTAAAATCGAGCTCAAGGGGACTCAGAACAGACTCCATAGATACAAGTGTGACTCATCATAGATGCTCTAAATAAGAGTGACTCGATGATGTTGCCATGTGGGGGGGAAGGGGGGGAAGCCTAGAGGGGACCATAAAAACATGAGTAAATAATTGTTACTCATGATGAAAATTGACATATGAGTCAACCGATGCAAAGGTAGAGTGGTACCATAGTATGGGTGGCTCAAATGAAGAAATATGGTATTAATATGTGGCGAAGTGAGACTTATGGAAAAATGGCTTCCCAGTGAAGTGTCAAAATTACCAAAAAAAAGGAGAGACCCATTATAGAAATTGGTGAGATATTTCCAATAGTGTTGATGGTTCGCCAAAAAGAGCTATGGTTTTGTTGCAATGAGCGATGGAAAAATAAGGGATTTTCCTACAATAGGGATTTTTGCCCCTAAATCCAATTCATTTTCATAGTGAGATGTGGAGAATTTGGAGAGGAGGGGAAGGCCCTAAATCTTGTGGAGATTGTAGAAGAAAAATCAATCATCAGAATCAGGATTTTTGAGTTTCAAGTAGGTGGCCTTAATTGTCTAAGGATGCTTAATGCTTCTTGGGAAAATGGTTCCTAGTGAAGAATCAAGGTAAGAAAGGAATACAAGAATGAAATACTAGATAAGTTCTAGGATCATCCCTGCACACCAAGTCAAACATGGGGACTAGATAGTAAGTGTCGCATCACATAAAGTAGAATCGTATCAAGAATATACAATATGTGGTGTGTACATGACTCACTAGAGAGGCTGGTAGGAAAAACTATCCAAGGAATCATGGGAGGATACTTGAACATACTTAGAGCATTGGGGTCTAGGTTGAGACTTATGTTAATTAAGTGAGTAGGTGGATAAGATGGGAACCATGATGCCCCAAAGCATGGGATATTATCCCCCAGCATATGTGATGGAGGGGATTGATCGGGTATGAAAAGGTGAGAATGATACCCCCTAGCAAGAGGAGTTTGTGGAGTGTCATTATGTTCCAAGTGCTCGAATAAGAGATTTAATCGTCTCATCCCAACTGACATGTGTGTGGAGCATGATTGTTCATAGGTCTTTGTTTCAGCCAGATGTATACCCCAGGAAGTTTGTACACCCCTCCACGCAGGGCGGTGCAGGGGGGACTTGTAAATTTGCCTTGTAAAAGTATAGTAATTTCTAGTCAATCTGGGTCGTTCATTAGGCAGATAATTTGACGGTAGAACTCATGTTTAGTTTAGGGTTTTTTGCCTTAGAAGGCAACCCCTCTCTTTGTATGAGGGCATTGTATTTGAGGTTGTGATAGATGTGTATTCTAGATGTGTGAGCGGAAAACAGAGAGGTGAGACTGTGAGAGAAAACAAGACAGAGGATATTACAACGGATTTGCTGTAGGTTGTGTCTCTTCATTTTGCTAGATAATAGAAAGGAAGGAATGGCTATTCGGGGTGGACGTAGCCCAAACTGGGTGAACCACGTATATCTGTGTCTCTCTTGTTTTATGTGTTTTCTGTGTTATATTTCTACAATATTTTATGTGTTCTATTGCTCCATAATATATAATTTTCTAACAAGATCCTCCAAAGGATGATGAGGAGATGGGGGTGTGTGTGTGCTCCCCATTTTGTATGGATAGATGGAGTATGTTATGGGCATACCAGATGTATTTAGAGTAGTGGACTCCAAACACATTTTGATGATGTGGTTCGTCATTTGTTTATGGTTGTCTTCTTATGGAAATAATGGAGAGATATAGTTAGGGAAAGGAAATGGTGTATTACCAAACTCGTTTGGTACTACATATATGAATCAAATGGACTGAATTTTTGGCTTCAGATATAATGAACTGATGCCCACTTAGAAAACATGGTGGTTGAACAACAACAATGTCTAAGGGACTAGGTTTTTGAGGTAAGATGGAGGGATGAGTAAGTGGATCATCCCCAGAGTGATTTGAAGTTATATGGGACCCTAGAAGTTCTTCTAAATGAGAAAGAATAATGGTACTAGGTTTAACACTGCCAAATGCACTAGGAGGGTTGGGGATATTTACTTCTGCTAGACTCTCAAAAATGGATGCCCCCTTACCCAAACATTAAGTGGTAATGTAATGACCACAAGGTGTGTGTTGTTCAAATTCATGGGTTCAAAGTAAGGGGTGGTTAAACCAATTGAAGTCACCATGGATTAAGTCTTTGGACTCCACAACATATTGGTCATGGGTTTGTTGTGGAAGGAAGTATGCACGATGGCGCATATCATCCCAAGGATAATCAGGAGTGGTCATAACTTCCACGATGTCTTCATCAGAATGGAAGATGGTTGGGTGGGAGGAAGAAGGACTGCATGATGGAGAAGATCTACCTAAGGCATATTGATGAGATACAAGGTTCACATATGCATCATCAAGGGTGGGAGGCATATGAAAAGTAGATGGAATATCTACTGATGTTGAGATCAGGGTGTTTGTTGAAGAAGGTTCAACATAATCATAGTAGGAAACATAAAGGGAGTTCCAATGGCTCGATCTCATGGATGACGATAGGTATAGAATGGGAGTGGTACTATTTGTTATCTCAACATGAGGGGGAGGAATCACAATGGGTGTTTGAGGGACCTCATATTCCGATGTAGGAGTGGGACTAGAATCTGCAGGTATATGAGGGGTGGACTCACTACGAGCGACCTCTAATTCGTGAAGCACTTGAAGTGTATCACATAAATCTTTGAGATGGGGACAATGATGAAAATAATGGCCATAATTATTGCTTAAATAACATGGGTGATTTGTGTGTAATGATTTGTTCTTATCAACTGACTCAGGTAAGGTGACATGGACCTCAGGAATGTTAGAATCAGGGAAGATATCATTGACCACATCGTTGACATGAGGGAGTTCAGGACCATTATTGGTGGCTTAACCAGAAACATTACACAAAGCACATGGAGGGAGAGGCTTGGGTGGCTTAGGAGGAGTTGGAGTTGCTAGGGGTGCCTTTTCTTTAGTTCCCTTTTTCTAGGCTTTTCCCCCCTTGCTAGATCCTTTAACAACAAGATTAGGTTCTTGTTGAGGTTGTTGCCGAACTGAAGCAAAGGAAGGGGTAGGAATAATAGGTTATAGCAGGGTCAAAGCAGCGTAAGGTTTAAGTTGATTTGATGGAGTGTTTGTTGGAGGATCGATGTACTAGACTTGGATCCCCAAGGTAATGTTGGGTAAACTCAATGTAGCCATAACAGGTGTAGAATAAACTCTAGGAGGTGTAAATAAGAATGGTATCTGACCATAAGGATAATGGCCTGGAGGAAATTCTTCGAGATGGTTAAGCCCTGGGGGGATGATTCTGGGTAGGAATGGATTAGGAGAGACAACAACATAAGGAAATTATCCTTGAGGAGTAGTATCGAGAGACTGGGTTGAGTTAGGAACAACAGGTTGCGGAGGTGCGATCTGGACTGAAGGCATACCAAACCATTTATGGCCAGCCCATGATGCTTGGAGCATGTAAAAACTCAATGAGCTAAGCTTAGAAGGGGTAGGTGGTGGACCATAGTAAGCACCAAGCAAAGTGGAACCTTTATAGACTCTTGGAAAGACATTGGTGAAAGATGAGAGAGTCGTATTTTCATCCACAAAAGAAATCTTGGACTAAGGTGAAGTTTGGGCTTTGGAATCATAGTATATCAATTGATCAACGGTGACGATCTTTCCATTTTAGGGAAATCACATCTTACTTGGGGAAATCACATCCAATGTTGACATGGAAAGAGAAGATTGTTTCAAGTCATCTACTATGCTATATGTATGGGCGGATTTGGCAGAAGCAACATTTCGATGTAACATACCTTTCTGGATCTTGGGAATAACCTCAACCTTAGGTTGAGGAATCTGTAAGGTACCATTAGATGATGATAGAGGCTCGATGGAAACATTGGGTTGGGACTCAGTCACAGAATTAGTGGATGGCTTATATTGGCATGATCAGATCTGAAGGTTGAAGTGCTCGGTACTGACCTCATAAAAATTCATCATAAGGATTTGATAATTATGGTGACCAGATGGTGAAGCTAGATGAGGTTCCTAACCTTGTGTAGGTTGGGTAGTTATGTATCCTTGGTGAGGGAAAGGATTGGTAAGTGTTGCGGGTTGAGATCAAGTAGGAGGGGGAGGAGTGTTAGTGTTTGTATCATCATCCCTCCGTCAGAGATCAATCCTCTTATTGCATTTCATATTAGGAGTCCCACCCAGTCATTTGCATTCCATTAGGTGCATGGATCATCTAACAAGAGTGGTTTTCCTCATGTCCCTCATGTCATTTACCTACTGGTTGATGTTTGTTCATTAAAAAAAGGCATATACAGTCTTCTTTTTATCTAAAATTGAAAAAGGTTGTCTTTAGGGTTTCATTGTCAATTAAGTGAGGGTTCCATTAGGGTTTCGTCAATAAATGCTTCAAAGTGTCCAATAATCACTAGCAGGCCATGAGAAGGTTTCAACATCAATAAATTTCATCACCAAGTGTTAGAAATTGTGTTTTTCCTCAAAACTCTGTTTTGAGGAAAAAAACTGAGTATTTAGCTTTTATTGTACAAAAATCATGAAATTTTTGTTTTCTTCATTGTAGAATTCCTTCATCTGCACCATGGTTTCTTTCCTTAGTCCAAAAAGTTCCAACACCTGCAAAAAAAGCAAAGCTCAAGTCATTCAATTCATCACAAAGTAAAAAAAAAGTGAAAAAGTCCAACAAAACAGAGTTTGAGATAAAGTCATTTGCAAAACATTATGAAAGTGGGTTTTGGCCAAATAAATTTAAAAGATCTATGTATAAATCATCTATCCAAGTGTTTGCGGTTCATTTCTATTCCAAGAGCAAAGAGAACCAAAGCAAGACGATTTGGGTGAGTGAGTGTGAAGTTTGGGTAAAAACTGTTGTAAGTTGTTGGCGCAGCGCACTGAGCAGGAGGCGCGGCGCACTCACCGGGCGCAGTGCATTGGGCCTCAGGATCCAGTGCATTTTTACACGAGCGTGGCGCATTGGTGAGGCACGACGCATTGGGCTGGATGCGCGACGCATACAGCTAGAGGACCTGAAAATCGCCAGAACAACCTCAAATCGCCAAAAACACACAAATTCACCTTGTTCCAAATAGGTTGAGCCTCACTTCTGCTGTTTATCCAAGTTTGGTGTTTATGTTATGATGGTTGATGTGGTGAGTGTTTTAAAAAATAATCAAACCCTACCATTCTGAATTTCTCAAACAAAAATTGCTACCTAGGGTTTTGATAACTATTTTGCTACCAAGTCCATCATCCCTCCATCATTCCCTTATCCCATTTTTCCCTGATTTCATTGTTCCCTAAGTTCCTCTACCCCCTAAATTAACTAATCCCTTATCCCAAGTTCCCTTTCCCAAATTTCCTATTGTAAAATCCCAAACCCTAACCTTATAGAAAACTCCCAAAACATCCCATATTTCCCTAAATAAATCTATCCCAACAGTCCCTAATCCCCCACTATTTTTCCCTCCCCTTATACTTCCTCATTTCACTGTTTTCCCTTGGTGCAGAGGTTAACAATCATCAAAGGTAGTCCAACACATTTTGACACATCAGCACCTATCTCTTCAGGATAGTTTTTCTACCAGCAGTCATGGCATCTGATCCTTCATATGATTATGAAGTGGAGACCAAAATTGACTCACCCATGGAGGGACATGCACCCAGGAGGCCTCATAGAGGGGGCAAACATATTAGAGAAGAACCAACCATTCTTGTTGAACTGTAGGCCTACCCTTTTCCCATCTCTTATTTCCAACATTAATCATGTTATGAATTTTGTGAAAAGGTTGCTAGCATTCAATTTCATCATGAGTTGGCTCGTTAGTTTGTATTTCATTTACATGGTGATCAAGTCACTCTAGCTGGTGTCACCTTCACACTTACACCAGAATCCATTTCAATAGCAACTGGCATACCTAACATTGGAGAGCCATGGAACAAGAAGCAGAAAATTGACCGGCAGCATTATGAACCATATATTAAGCCCAGCTTCTTAAGGCAGCTCAAGAGAGTATTTCCTTTTCGATACCTCAGAGATGAATATGCTCCATTAATGAAGTTGATCATGAGGTATTTTAGTTGTGAGGGCCAGTTCTCCTGTCTGTATGCTTATCATATCAGACTGCTCATGCACTTTATTTGGGTATGGATGATGAACATTCCTTAATTCATGTGCTGAAATATCGAAAGGATGACCACTCTAGTGCAGCACAAGACCCCTCAGCAGCAATTTAATAGTATTTATCATTTTTCTCTTATCAAAATTGTGGTTATCCATCAGCTTGGCTTCCAAGGCATCACTTGGGATGATTTCATCTCTCGTGACTTTTTCAAAGCTTCTCAGGGACCTTCAGATACTTCTCACGAGATAGGTGGACCTTCTTATCAGCATGAGGGTCATGAGACACACACTGTTAATGTGCCGGTATTTATCACTTATCAGAAAGGCACCAGGTAGTTGTTCCCAGCAACAAAGCAAGTGTTATCTCCACTTGGGGTGGAAGGGGCCTCACTTTTGAAATCAGCACCACAGGTTCAGGACAAAGGTAATAGGACAATGCAGGATGAGGGGCCTTCAGGCGAGTGGGACTTTATTCTTGTTGGGGATGATGATACAGACATGGGCCTGGAAAGCACAAATCTTAGAGAGATTATCCAAGAGCAGCAGACAGAAATCAAAGCCTTGTCCCACAACTTGGAAAGGGCTAAGTGGATCATAAAATACTTGGAGTAGAGGAATAAGCAGCTTGAAGATCAGCACACAATCATGGAGTTACAAAGCATTCGAGAGAATCGCCAAGCTGCCCAAAGGAGGAGGGTGGAGTTCACTTCACTTGAGCAGGAGATCAATGCCGATCGAGAGTCTTGGCTCGAGAGAGTCAACATCCACTTAGAGAGACTGATGGAGAAGGCCAACGAGGAGAAATACTTGTTGAGACACATGGCATTTCATTACATGGCGCGGAACAAGGTTTGCAAAGCGCGAATAAGGAATTTAAAGGCAAAATTGAAGAAGGCTTCAAAGAGGCGAAAGGAGCATGATCGACTTCGGATATTGGTGAGGCATCCTTGGCTCATCATAGCTCTTGATAAAGAATTTCCAACCCAAATTTCAAAAAATTTGGAGCAATTTTTGCATTTTGGAAATTTTTTGCACAAAAAACAAAGTTTTCCTCCCTATGCACCGCGCCACGTGGCGCTCGCTTTTGCTAGAGGGCTCCAAATCACAAAAACTTTGCATTTATAGATTTTTCATGAAAATTTATGCTTGCCTACCTATGGCCAAGAAATTTGGGTAGGTTTTGAGCCCTCAAAGAGATCAAAAACACTCAAAAAATGACCTCACTGCCCATATTTCGACACACAGGAAGCAGTCTTGGGAGGTTCGATTTTGGACAGGGCAAATGAAGGCCAAATTGAAAAATTCCACATTGGTTGGAAAGTATATAGGCATTCCTTTCCAACAAGCCTACTTGGAGTTGATTTAGACATCGGTAAGGCCTCCAAAAGTGGGTCCAAACAGTCGCGGTGCATAGAGGAAAAACTGCCAATTTGACCCAGTTTTGCTCTGTTTCACCCAGTTTTGCCTAGTTTGACTTTTTCACTTTCCTAATGGCAAATTTATGATGTAATTTGATGAACATGGATGGATCATGATGTAAATATTTTATATTTTTACTTTTAGAGGTAGATTCATCAGTTTAGAGGTTGTTTGAAACTGAATGAATCAGTTTCCTTGTTTTTAGAGGCATGCTGTTATGTTGCCTAGATTCCAGTTATCAGTTTAGGATCGGTTGGATCAACTCCTAAACATGTTAGCTAAACCCTAGAGGCAAGGAGGAGATATGTTTGTCTATATTATTTTTTTTTCACTCATTAGCATGGTTGGACTCTTGAGAAAGCCTTGAGCTTCATTGTACATTCACATCAGTATTTTGGCTAAGGAATTGAGACCATGATTTGTAGCATTCTTTGGGATCTCTGTGGCATTTGTTTTGGTTTAGTGCTTTCTTATGTCTTTGTGAATTTATTCATGTGTTATATGTATCATTTCTCTTTATTTCTTCTCAGCTAAAAAAACAAGAGTGTAAGTAGAACACATTGAGAATTGCAGTGCTCTACTTGAAGTTTGCTCTAGTATTTAATGTTTTCCACTGTTTGGAGAGGATCCATGGCTTCCCTTACCCTCTTCAACTCCTCCTCAGTCTAATCCATCCACCTCGCTTGATTTATAGTGCCAATTATAGTTTCCTACCTTGCCCCATCGAAATCCCTACAAGACTGTGCCTCATTCCCTGCACCCAAAATCTACCTTTCCCTTTGAGCCCACAAAAACACCATTTTATCAAACAAACTCCTTTATATCTATACCTAGCCTAATATTAACAGCTATTTCAGTCATATCAAGCCCTTAGTGATCATAACTATCTGAGATTGACCCAAAGAGAGCCCTCTCTTGACCTGGGAGGGCTAGCTACCAGGTTGAGCATGGTTTGATGTGGACCTAGAAGCTTACGTTTTTAGCCTGAGGTGAATCTAGGCTCTAACATAGCAGCGACTCCACTGGGGAACTAAATTGATTGTTTGCTAGTATTCTTCGTTTTGAACTACTGACGAAGTCTGAAGTGTTGAAAAGTGTGCAACAAGAAATGCTTGTTGAGAATGCAACAAGATGATGGAGCTTAGTGGAAAGGAGTCGCCTTCACTAAGTGGGCCCGCAGGCTATTTTTGGCGCAAGTCTATTTTTAGACTATGTCTATTTTTAGACATATGGATCATGTCTATGGATTGCAGGTTGTTGTTTATGGATGATTGATCAAGTTGGGAAAAATAGATGGACTTCTATTTTTAGACCACAGCGGAGTGACTGCTCAGTCTAAATATAGAACAGTCAAATATTATTAGCTCATAATAATATTTAGACTATAAACTTTGTCTTATTCTCTTGGAGCACTTCAGGGTGAGCTACGGATGTGGTACATGCAGATCCCAGAAGGAAATACGTGGTTACCTATGGGATGACTAATATTTGCATGCAGGACTTCAGTTAGAACTCAAGTGAGTTGAGTTTAGTGGACTGGAGGTGCAGTTGATGGAGTTGTGTTCAGTTTAGCTTTGTTAAACTGGTTGTATTTAGTCTAAATGGAAAATAGACTAGAGATGAGTTGGGTGAATTAGTTATTAATTAATTCACAAGTTATTAACTCATAATACAACTATGAATACATCAGTTAACTCAGTTGCATGTCAGTGCATGTTCAGTTCAGCAGGGACAGGTGTTAGAGAATCAGATTGCTATCAGTTGTGACTATAGTTGTGCATCAGATCTTGCACAATCAAGGGGATTGAGTATGCCAATGAGTTTGCCCACATTGTAGCTTGTGCTCACGTGATTTAGCCAAGTAAATACGTGGTTGCCTTGGAATTATCATCAGTTCTTGAGCAGGTATTGAGCAGCGGAGGCAGGCAAGCAGCGAGGGAGATTTGAGCCAGTGATTGATTCAGATCTGAGCTGTATTGTGTGTAACAGAGGTGGAGATACTTGTGAGAAGTATTATGCTGTGTAATGTTACATGACTCAATCATTAATATACAGATAGTTGGGGTTTTTAGCGAGATGCTTTCCCCGGGATACATACTGTGTTAATGTGTGGATGCTCTTGATGTTTTATTGTTATTGATGCTGCTATATTGATGATCAACGTAGAGGAGCTTATGTATTGTGTATGTTTTCCGCAATAGTACATGATCAGGATAATCTCTGTTGAATATGTGTTAAATTATTCAAAATTTCTACATGGTATCAGAGTTGGTTGATTTGTAGAAGAGATTTCTACAGGATATCAAAGCGAGGATTGATAATCAGATCTATTATTCAGGAAGTGACTATGTTTTATTTCTTCAGGCAGAGTCTGTAATCGGGCCAGGTAGCCTCTGGATTCATCCTTCTTTTGGAAGGTGATATATCTGGTGAATGCCCATACAGTCGATCTCTGTACAAGAAATATTGTGTTCTCATGAATCTTAGATCCGAGGCGGTTGAGTTGGTTGCTGGTGGAATTCGAATTTGTAGCAGTATTTTCTTGGTGACAACGTGGCAATGTCTTTCAACGGATTGCGATTGGAGTATGCTCTTGAGGGCAGCTCAAACTATATTGCATGGAAGGACAAGATGGAGGCAGTATTGGATGATAATGGGCTGAAGGAGTTCATAGATACGGATATCCCAAAGCCTACTGATGCTACTCAAGCTAATGCTTGGCAAAAGAAGATTGAAAAATGTCGAAGGATTCTGTTGGAGGGCGTGAAGTATCACATTGTGTCCAGCCTCCATGGAAAGGCTACTCCATATTTGATGTGGAAATCATTAACAGAATTATTCCAAA